>JBBPMQ010000049.1:0-76112 GCA_038090375.1 Boletus rubroflammeus
CTTCAGGCTATTCAGCCTTCAAGCCCACTGCTTCCTATCAGTGTGTGAGTATCTCCCACACACCGTATTTCCATTGCTGTTCTCTGCACCATCGGAGCGTTAGTGTCCCCTTCCGATAGAGTGCAGCTAGCGCTGAGCGTATCTGCTCCTTTGTCTGTGATGATGAGCGATGTGGTTTTGTCATGAAGGCAAGTGTGATGGCGTGAAGCCGCGATGTGAATTATCCGGGCGTGAAGCCATGTTGCGTGTGACGGCGTGAAGCCAACGCATAGGGTGAGGGTGTGAAACCCGAAAGAGTTGCCGTGAAGGCGCGGATGTGTCCATCAAGAGTACAAGCACGTCATGTCCAGCGCAAGGTGGTTATAGTTGGCGAGCGGCGTGAAGCCATGGTAGTTGTATAATGAAATATTGGTAAGGTGTGTGTCTCCTCGGTGAGACATTGTGCGACAGAGAGAGTAATTATTATTACTCATCTGTAGGGCTTCGTCTCTCAATGCTTTGTTGGCTTTGTGGAGTAACTCGTCTCGGATCTCTTTGATCATTCCTTTGTCTATAGGTACTAGGTTGAATGATTGCGGTGTACCTAGAAGGTTGTGCCATCACCGCCTGGCATTGTCTTGGTAGACTATGAGTGCGCGTTTGCCGAATTTGTCCGAGTCATGTCGGTACTCATGGGTGCTTAGTGCCATCCAAAACTGGAGGTGGGATTGAATGCGGTCTTCGTCCCAGCCATTTTCTTTCATGGCTTGTAGCAAGCGTGACGCTGCTTCGTCGAATTCTACCCAGGTTAGGTCTTTGTCGGGAATTACCGTATCTTTGGCTTTGGAAGCTGCGATGGAAATGAAAGAGTGGTGACCGTTGTCGTCTCGGGTCAGGGCGAATGCTTCATCGTCTGCTGAGCAAGTAGACACTTCTGCCTCTGCTAGACCTTTGTTAGTGAAGTAGTGTAACTCGACGTAGTCACCCTTCTTCAGCTTGCGCGTGGCTAAAGGCAATGGGAGCTTTGTGATGGTGCTGGCAATGGGGACCTTGTTGTACGTTAGGAATTTGTTGCGATTCTTCTTTCTGTCTTCCTGTCTAGCCAGCTCTTCCTCTTCCTCCACCGCTTTGCGCCTGTCTTCTTGTTGTTGACGACGTTGGTCTTGTTCGAGCCTAGCTGCTTCCACTGCTTCTCTTTGTTGGTCGTCCCACTCTGCTCTGTCTAGGAGGTTCTGGGCTGTCCATATGGCTGTGAGATGCTGAGCTGCCTGTTCATGAGTGATGGCGAAATCGTCGACAAGGGGTTGTCTCACTGCCTCGAAACGCTCTTGGGTGTAGTTGGGTGCTTGAGCGTGGTGTGGATTTATAGCACCTGGATGCATGGCAGTGAATCAAATGAATGTGATGCAAAAGAACGACTAAGCTAATGATACTAGCTGCAGGGCAGCGACACTAGATGTAGCGAAGTGCGCGAAGAGAAGAGCGGCGTGCCACTTCGCTTCTCGCGCATAGACTAAATCCTACGCCGTCTCGTGACTCGCCTTGCTTAGGTCACCATCTTTGGACAAGCGAGGGAAAGTGGCGCAGCGCGTCTTTCTTTCGCGCCACCTCCCGCACTCGCCGGTTCATCGAATAGCGCAGCTCTCGCTCGAGTTTTCATTTCGCCGACCACACCCTGGTCGTCCTCCCAGGCGGTCGGTCTCCTCCTCGCTTTCCACTGGGTTCCATTGAACCCTGGCATGGTGTGCGAGGTGTTCCCACCCTCCCTCGCAGCTCACCATTGGCCCAGGATAGTTCGTGGAGCCGGACAGGGCATCGCGCTGCCGCCCGTCCCCACCCCTGCTCCGTCACTCTCGACTCCATCTCCGTCACCACATGTCACCGTCTCTGTCACCGCTCGTCACGACTCACGAGCACTGTCCAAAGAATCTCTGCAATAAAATTACAGGGTGGCCTCGCTCCTGTCTCCATTTTTCCAGATGCACCTCATGTTCTCGCTGTACGTCGCCTGGACAAGCAAGCAGTCGGAAGATTATCCACGTGAGCCAGTGCATATATTTTAAATAGATAATCTAGTGCCTAAAAATAAAGTTCGTAGAGTGGTTCAAGGCTAGGGTATCCTGATCACATAGTACAGTCGACTCTCTCCTAACGCATACCTCTTGGGAGAGCCCTGGAGGTATATGCTGCTAGGGAAGTATGTGAGGTCTGGGAGGTCAAAAGCCCTGAAAACTGAGTTGGGGAATCCAAAATCCTATGTGTTATGAGGGAGTATGTGTTATACTGGGTATGCGTTATAAGGGAGTCGACTGTACATGAAAGATGGATGCGTGTGCTGAGAAAAGAAGCGTCTAACGAGACCAAATCAACCCTGCTTGAGACATTGCAAGTACCCATCATATCCAGTGCTTGCATCGCGAAGGAGGATAGCTAACAACGCTTTATCAGACCCCGTGAGGTCGTTATCGTCGCCCTTTTCGCCTGGTTCAAGGCATGATAGCGACTTATCGCACACCTGTCGAGCAACCCTCTCCCTCCACATTTCCCACACAACGGTTTCGTTCGGGAGGAAAGTACGCAGCATTTTTTTGACAGCGATAGGGGAAGGATTGGGTACTCCATGAAAAACAAGGAGAGCGACGAAGACGGCCATCGTTGTCCTGGTCCCGAGGCGGAATTTGCGAATGAGTGGGTCACCAAGCTTTTGAAAGAGTACGTTCGCTTGGAGTGTCTCTCTTCTGAACGAAGAGATGTGGAAATTGTACGCCCACGATACGCAGAGCGAGATGACGAACATGAGCTGGCCGAAGAGGTTTCCTTGGGGAATGAGGAAGAGTTGGACCAAGAACTCGAGGATGAGCAGGAGTGAGCATATGCCGATGGCGTGCCGCGAGAACCCATCACCGAGCTCCAATCCAAACTTTCCTTTCGTGATAGCATTGACGGCGTTTTCAGCGCCTTTGACCACCACTACGATATCCTCCCAAATCACTGGAATAAGTATCCCATCTCCCGGAGGTGATCCTGAAGCAGGCTTGTTGACGGACTTGAGGACAAGCTGTCCTGAGCCGATCGCAATGCTAGCAAGGCCACTAGCGAGTATGCCGAGCAGGATTACAGAAAAGCTGTACCAGTCATGGACCAAAGCGCACATGACACATGTCACGATGCTGATCGTGATCGGGATGAGGGCGAGGAAAGCATTGAATGTGGATAGACGCGGGACATTGCAGTCGTAGTCAACGTTGCCCAAATCGATGAGTGCAACGTCCACGGGTGTCGTTTCTCTCCCTGGAATCACAGTCCCCTCCGCAATCTCCTTGCATCGCTCTATCGCCAGATACCCCAAATGACCAGTCTGCATTTCGGTCCCGGACAAGCCAGCCGTGTACCTTGGCCCCACTTCACCATCGAAGCCGAACAGAATAGCGGGCGATTTGGTTATGTGAGGGAATATTCGTTCCCAGAAATGGGATCGCGCGAGGTTGCCGAAGTGTCTTGCGACGTTCAAACTGCCCGGGGAGTTGTACCATCCAAGCCAGCGTCTGCCCTGGTAAAGTGGAATGAGAGCAACGGCCGAGATGGCTTCTTCACCACCAAAGATACCAGCGACTCCCCAGGCGTTGAGCGTGAACTTGCTGTTAGCGAAAGGTGCACTGAGTGGGGGCATTGTTAAGTCGTGTGTTGGAGCATCACCCGCTTTGCCCATAAGTATTGAAACGGGTGCAGAACATGCGGCGACACTGTGATCCCATGTATGCCATATCGGCATAGAGAACTCAGCGAAGCGCCTGCCGTCACAGCCAACCCTGGGCATCGTTTGAGGACACGTAAAATCTGATGACGGTCTATAAAAAGCCAGTTCCCAGGAATTGTCGGTTCGTGGCTTGCTGGGATAAATAAAACACTGTAAGAAGCCACCCAGCGCTCCGGTTGCAATGCATACCTCAAGTCCAGATCGCGCCGTTGATCGCTGTGTGAATACGTGTAACAGCTGTGCAAGGCTGTGAGCCATGCGGCTCAATGGTTCCCTTCCCAGCCTCCTGTGCTTCGGACAGAGAGAGCGTGTAGCCAGGTGGTTGATCGCAACTAGGGGATGTGGCTATGTTGTGATTGACAAGTGAGTAAAAACAAGATGTACAACTCTCAGATAGAGCTTCCTTTGGTTCCAACCACAGACTGAGATGTGCTGAGGTTCCTCTCCAGTCAAATCGGTAAACTGGGAAAGGACAGTGACCGTATCGCCCACGGCGCTGGCTTCTTGTACCAATGTACTGCCAGTGATTTGGAAGATCAGGCTCATGCCCTTGATCAACGCCGACTGCCACAGTGCAGTGGGCGTTCCGGCGGGCCTGGAAAGCTTGTTGTCGGCGAAAAGCTACAGCCGAGTAATCTCAAAGTTCCCATTCAATTGTCCGACTCGTCCATTGGTCCCGAAGCTCCCCGGATATTGGCAGTGCCTTGTGCAACTGATCCCAGATTTCGGTCTCGCCCGGACAGTTTTGGATGTGAAATCTACCAAGTATGGGGAAGGGGAGCTGGCTGTCTCCGATAGCCTGGGGATAAAAATATGACAGTGGGCTTGGCCCTCCGAGTCTTCTGACGCGCGATCATACGCACATCGATTTTCTGCGCGCGCGGACCCTATCCCGGTAGAACCGGATGAACAGGTGAGTACACCACCAGCTCCACCCCTCGACGAAGAGGCTGGGACCTAGGTCTGTTGTCACTGAATTCGAGAAGTAAACGATCGTGAAGAGAATATTTCAAGAACTCTAACATCCACTGTACATGACATAGGGAATAGGGAGACGAACCCCATATATCTAGCACCATTGCTACAGCCACAACATACTCGGGTCCTTCTTCACCTCGATATCCGTCCGGACAAATAGTAGCTCTGTCGTCAGCACTTTCTCCCATTCCGCGTAGGCGTCAAAAGGATCTGAGCGCAGCAGCAAGCACAAGTGGTCTTGCCTAGGTCTCAAGACTCCCTGTCCACTGGTGTCGAAACACCAATAGTCCACAACACCGACGGTACACTTCCCGTACCGTGTGCATTCCACGCCCTTTTCTCCTGCTCCCTCGAACAGCTTCATAGAGGACGATGGGAGATCCACGATGAGTAGTTTGAGTTGTAAACCTCGCTTGGTCATGATAAAGTGCCTGTCGCCACGCCATGCTCGCTGGGTGAGTCCGTTGTCCCCGCTTACGCCGCTTGCAGTCGCAGCGCGAGCTTCGCCGAATGCCCTGTAACAACGAGGTGACTCCGGGAGGGCGGCACTATCAGCGGATGGACGCCCTGCCCACGCCATGATCTCCCACTCCCCACACCTATCGATGATTGCCTCCATCAACCTATAGAAGGCACGTTGCCCCTCCCCATATGCGATCGTCAGGCTCACGTCAAAGATTCCAATGAGAGAGTACGCGATGTCTTCCACCCGTGTTGTCGTCCGGTTCGCTGCCCACATCATCTTTTCGTGAACATTTCGCGTTCCGGGACGGAAAAAGCGCAGGTCATGATGAGAGATACCTGTTGCTCGCGAAAGTGTGTCCAGCATCCGAGCGTCTTGCTTATCGTTGACGCTGTTGCTGAGAGGTACCCAATCTTTACCATAGAACTTCATCGTCCGAGGAGCCAGCAGTTCCTGCAAGGTCCACCCACGGGTGAACCAAACGTCTTTCCAAAGGTCGTCAATAGACGTCGCCTCGGCCAAGTATGCGATGCACACATGGGAGTCACGATACCACTTGAACATGGATCGAATAGCTTCTTCAAGTTCGGTGCTGCTGTCTTTGTTGATACAGCATGTATCCGACCAAGCGAGACAGCAGCCATATTCCGCAGCTTTTCCGCAAAAATTCACGAGCTTGCTATATCCCGCAGGTTGGAACGACATCATGACATCGCGAAAAGTCGGTTCGCCTCGTTCGATCCACCGGTGGGAGAACGTGGCGTACTTGAGCTTTCCTTTCACGATGGCCCTGATCGCTTCCTCCCTCGTAGGCACCGAACGACCTGCTGCCTCCTCGACAACTTTGGCAATGTCGGCTTCTGCAACTGCCATCATCTCGCGGCGGAACATCTTCTTCACCTCTTGGCGAGAAACAAGCCTCTTCTCTTGGACATGTACAAGGTAGGTGGGAAGTTCGTTGTTGACATAGGTGCCGTAAACCTCCATGACATCTGGCAATGCAGGTAGTCCAGGCTCCTACACAGCAGGTAAGCAAAGCCGAGGCGAATCAACGTGGTGCACTTGCATCAGCGGTATCCCCACAGTTATCCCCCGCAGGTCCGGGCGGTAACTTGATCCTGATACCTCGGCCGGTAAATTCAGGCTGTACCAACTCTTTGTTTAACCGAGGCAAATATAGAATAGTACGCTCACAAGTATCTGTCCGTGAGGGAAAACATGGCGGACGTCCTCGATCACTTCTCGCTTTAGTTTGTGAAACTTCGCCTGCGTGCCAGTGCGTGCCGGTGAACAGGTGAGTAAGAGCAGCCACAGTATGGTGCGCACCTTGAGAGCAGTTTGCTCTTCGGCGGTTAACGTAGACTCTAGCACAGTATGAGCAAGGTCTTCGAAAAAGTTGCCCATCACTGTGATTTGCAGGGGTGAAGGGCGGCAACCATATCCCCCCCCCCCCGAACCCATCATCCTTTTATGCTCGAAAACGTGATAGGAGTCCAGGTATAGTTTCACTATCTCCAGTGCAGCGTGTTGCCTCGTGGACTTCTCGAAGTCTGGGTATAGGGGACATCCGACTCAAGGAGGTGCAATTTCTCACCCGATCATTACCTCACCACCCTATGCACAATCAATTACACATAGGGCTGTGGGTACTACGCGTCTTCCATTCTCTCATGTAGCCTCGTGCACCCGTGGCACGGTAACGTCGGCTTCAGGTTTGCCTCAGGTGTGCACGCAACGTCAAAAGTGGATAGTACGCTAATGAGTGTAGTCGAATGGATCCGAAAGCCCTGATACTCACTGAGGTACCCTTCGAGTCGATTTCGTTGAATCGCGAAGTTCGGAACAGCCACCGACTCGGAGGATGGGCGACTTCATTTCGACAGCACGCTTGAGGCTGTGATTCACTGCTAGTACTTACCTTCACGTTGCCCCCATGAGCGAGGTCAGTGCGAGGATGTGTCCAAATGCGACAAGAAGCACCACGATATAGATAATAGCGTGTATGATCGATCGACTTTCCATGGAAGAGGGTATGTACCTGACGACAGACGTCACGTAGTGCGCACTGCGCACTCAAGACTCGAGCCCTTGCACAACCTAGTAGTTAGCACCACTGGATCCCCAAGTTACGTCGCACGTCAAAAGTATTCATTCAACCTAGATCATTCTGTAGCCCGTCACGTAAAGTACAATAATCGTCACTCCACAGCATAATCTGAAGATGTACACTGGTTAGAAATACAACACCATACAGTGATAAACCTAGGATAAGCCGGGCGATAAACTGAGTACTTGGATCCGTTCCTCTCGAGTAGCATACAATATGATAAATGGGTGTCCCTCAGCCTTCCTCTTGGCTACCGCTTCGCGCAGTTGAAACGCGTACGCCGTTTGCAGCGCTGGCATGGACGCAATGATCGTCTTCCATATATCTTCGTCGTGGATCCAGTTCGAGCTTCTGACCAGGGTGTCGAATACCGCACTGGGCACGTCGATCGCGAGCATCGGTATGCCATTGGTTATCGCAGCCTTGAGATGAGCACCGCGCTCATAAGCTGTCGTTGGAGATGATCAGGCGTCCGGGAACGTATCCGATGCATGCAAGATCCACGTGCATACCTCTATCAAGCAAGATCTGTTTCACCTGCTTTCGCTGTTTCTTCGTGTCGAGAGGAAGCAGGAGCTGAACATCGCCGCCGCCCGACGTCTCTTTACCACCGAAACTGGCTGGAATGGCGCTTGGATAGCCAATCGTTCCCGACGTGGACGAATCGATACGCTCCTGTTCAGCAATTTGCTGGTGCAACCAACTGACGAGATCCTGGCGAGATACTAGATGTCTATCTCAATACAGACCCAAGATTGGGTAGTCTGAAGTCTCACTTTCGTACTCCGTCCCTCTAAGAATGCTCTTGACCTTGAATGCCACTTGCTCGCGACGAAGCGTACGCGGCCGCGGGTACAATGCAAACCTGAATAGATCCCTTCAAGTCGTCGACACATCACAAGCAAACCGACAGCTTACAGAATTCCTTCACGAGCGCACAGATCAACATGACTTTCGTTCTCAGCTTCGGCAAGCGTCGCATCGTACATGATATCAGCACTGATATTGTTCTGCCAGAGGAGCGCCGCAACTTCGAGCCTATCTTGAAGGTACCCTAGCTGATACGACATGATATACACGTCGCATCTCCGAGGACTCCAGAAGCCAAAGGATCGCTGTTCCTTCACGAGAGCCTTCACTGCCGTGCTTTGGAATGCTGCGAGAGTAACAGTGATCTTGTCAAAGGCTATTTGAACGGCGAATGCACAGATTGGGTCTCTCTTCGTTTTGGCAGCGGAGTACTGAGCGATCAAATTGTCGTATCTGTACGAGTTTGTAACTCATCTGTAAGTGGAGCAAAGGATGAAAGCACGGACCGCCCAGCGGCTGCAAGAACGTCCTGATGTCTCGTACGCCGTACCACTTCCAGGCGAAGTCCGTCATTGAAATGCACATGGTGTGTAGCCCACATCAGAGGACGGAGGTATATCGGGCCATTGAAGCCTGCAGATGTGGCATATTGAATACTCTGCTTGATTTCCTCTACGGCGGGCTTCATGATGGTGAGTAAGGAGGGTGAATTTTTCTCGAGTTTCATCAACAGTCCATCGATATCTTCGTGAATTTCTGCGAAAATTTCTAGTTCATCCGCAGTGCTCCGTAAGAGTCCTTTCTTCAACAAAGCTGCTCGCTTCTGGGATGAGGAAGATTTAGACTGATTCATGATATCCATAACTGATGGTCGCAGGTCGTCTGGGACTCGGCTGAGGGCTAGTTCGACAACTGAAACGAAGTTAAAGCAACGGATATAAGTCAGAAAACGACTCACTCACTTCTGGAGTGAGAGACATGTATCTCGTAACTAAGGGCAAGGTTTGGAAAGCTACGAAGACAATCGCCGAGAAGCAGTATTATCTCAGCTCCCGCAGCAGTCATGCCACTTTTCATATCTGGGGTGATAATATCCAGAACAGCAGCTTTCATCATTATGGGATGCCCAGGAACGGGGCTATAGAATCGATGAGTCAACACGGGAGGTTCTCCAGATATATGAAATCGAGCTACTTAGGACGATAGGTGTTCATGATATGAAAACGTTTGATTCGTTTCACACCATTCCTCGCGGCCAGCCTCGCGAATGGTATCAACGCTTGATTAGGTAGGAAAACGACATCGCCGTGTCTGTCGATGAACGTAGCCCGCGGTTCGTTCTCTTCCGGATCCGTTGAAGGGACCATTAGAGGCGGTTCAATATCAACGGCTCCATGAAGACGAAATATAGCTTTTATTCTGTCTTCAACGATAGTGTTCAGGTTTGCATGTTCGGGAATATCAGCTTCGAGATCATAAAGAAGATTCCTCGTTTGGCTAATTTGGCTAGCTGGTCGTTTGAAAAGTACCGAGAGCAAAGTCTGATAGTGTGTCGAATCTGGCGCGGCTGCGGAGAAAGATATTCAGAAGAATGGAAATAAAGTCAGTGACAGTACTCACATATCATCCTTAAAGCTTCCTTGAAGTATTCATCTTCTACCCTGCGCGGCAACAACGAGCTTTGCGAAAGTTCAAGAGCGCTTGGCCGCCTTACAGGATCATGGCAAAGGAGCCACGAGATAACTAAACAACGTGAGACGAATGCCACTGCCCCTCGAAAACTACCCACTGTCTTTTTGTCTTGTGCGATGTGTTTCCCAATCACGAGGCATGTAAACTTCAGGTTTCCGTAGATCCTCAATGACGGCAATGCGCTCCGCTCCCGTGGAGAATGGGTAATTCATTTCAAAAAACACTATCTGGTAGACTTTGTGCAGGAGTCACGGAGAGATGCTGGAATGAAAACTCACCCCCAGACTATACATGTCGGCCTTGCTATGATTCCTGGGCCCTTTCTTCCGTGACAAGACCTCGGGGGCGATGTATAGTTTCGTTCCTACCTCTGAATGGTGGTTAACTCGCGGAGGCTGTGGCCGCCGACAATGTTGCGCTTGCCTAGAGTGAGGTCTGAATCCGATTGCGTTACTTGCGGTGATAAGTCCGAAGGATCGACAGCTGCAAGACTAGATGTAGCTAGACCAAAGTCTCCGACTTTCAAGGGCACATGAGTCAAGACTGATGTATCCATTCAAGTAATCAATCACCTTTGCAGTCGCCCTTCCCATCTACATGCCGTTTGAACAATTAACAGATCCGGACGATCGAAATAGGAACCTACCGATAAAGATATTTGTCAATTTGATGTCTCTGTGCAACTGAATGGGTGGAGGGGATCAATAGTGAACCGTATACATAAAACGAAGCAACCCACTATTCCCATGCTGCCCATGTGCACCAATGCTTCCAAGATTTGATTGAACAGACGCCAGGCCTCCTCTTCCGACAAACCCTCGGCTACCCTCTGGCAAAAATAATCAGCCAACATGATAGTACAAGGACTGTACTCACTTCTTTCAAAGTCTGGCGTTCTACGAATTCCTGGATACAGATACAGGAAGGTCAACATCCGGAGGTCATGGTACGCACCATCTGGATGTATGATGTCCTCGGTAAGACAGGTGGTGGTTTCACATCCACGTCCTCTGTATGCTCTGACGTGAAGAGGTTTGCAAACCCATCGTCGCTGTCATCATCGTCCTCATCTTGCTCGTCGTTCACATCAGATCTGGTGAAGTGGATGCTCGGGAATGATGACCTGCTCCCAGAACTTCCGTAATCGTCTAAATCGTTCAAGTCGATGCTGAATGGGTCCGATTTCTCGCGCCATTCAAAGGAGTGAGGGACGGAAGTCATGTTGCCTTCTGTGCCTGAGTCAGAAGCAGTTTCGGAGCCAGAGGATGGGCCTGAGGTAACAACCTCGGCAGTCTCAACCCATGTTGTATAATACCGCACAACGAAGCGGTGAGAAAGTCTGCTTAATGCATTTACCTCACGGAAGATTTTAGTGTCACTCTGATCGGTGCGAAGGCGGATCTTCTTCACTGTGAACGTCGATAAGGTTATGAGGAGATGTAGCTTTAGGATACAGTCACGAACCAGCATATATGCGAGAGTCAATCCTATTGCGTGCTTTCACGACTGACCCTCTCCCCTACAGATCATTAAGGTCAACGCACCTACTGTTCAAGAGATCGATTGCCTACCAATAACTCCAGTTCTTCCCAATCTTCTTTCCATCTACTTGCTTGCCTGGTACTAGGAGGAACACGGAAATAGTCTTTATCTGGTGAAGTCCCATAATGATTCCCATTCCCCATAGGTGTCCCCGGTCCCGGTACTGGAATCGATGGCGTATTTGTGCGTGTCGGGGAGGTAAGAGACATCGATGCGAGATCTGAAAGAAGGCTCAAACAGGAGACTTGGGACTTTTTGCTGGAAGAGAGCATGTTCAACCCGGTGACCTGTAAAGTAGGTGATATAGATGCTGCAGATGGTTCATCCCTTAAGCAAAATCAGCTAAGGAGAAAACACATATCAGCTTGAAGAGCTTCACGCGGGCCACTGAACTTTTGCATCACGCCTTGCCCATGGAGCATCTGTAGGAATACTACTCCGACGCTCTGGATATCACGGCCCTTCGTGTATGACAACAGGGAGTCAAGGACTTCCTTTGATAGCCTGTAGTGGAATATGTTAATAGACCCGCGACAAATATTTGGCCAATTCATACCAAGCGTCCGGGGTGGAATGCTCGTCATTGATGAGCGCTAAGCCCGAAGAAAAAGGGTTCGATCTGTGTAGATCTTTCAATCGGGCATGAAACCCCACTTTCCCCACCTTGACAAGCTTGGAATGACTTTTGTTCTCGCGGGTTGCAAGGAAGATACACGTGGTGTCAAGGCCTGTTGAAGAGATACGTCGAGGGCGGTGAAATGATTCAGAGATAAAGGACATGCCTCGATGCACAAGATCACTAGAGTGTACAGCATTTAACGCGGACAGTATCTGAGCAAGGTATTCCTATACGTTAAGCATCGGTGAGACTATTGGTCACAGCGGAAGTGCGGCACGTCTTACAGAAGCTCTGTCTTCTCGAAGGCTGTCACAGTCCTCTAAAACATCTTGCAATGTAAGGGCAGGTCGTTGTTCGGATAAGATCGTCAACCGGGCAGGACCAAGGTGAGGAAACGAAATTTTGACAGCAAGGACGCTTAACAAGTGCGGGTGGTGCACATCCATAAGACGTCGGATCTCGGCCTCGAGCTGCGCAAGCTTCTTCCTGCCTGGATGCGAACGTATTGGTCGAGTACACAGGGAGAAGGGTCGAGATAGTTACCTTGGGAGCCGACATAGTATTCGGAATTGAACTCAATCGTATGGACTTCCAGAGGAAGCGTGGCATGGACATCATCACACAAAGGATCGGCGAGGTATGTCACACCCAAACACTCTATAACATTGCTTGAACACGAACATAGACCAAAAGAATGAACAAACCTTTGCGAGGATGGAACATCTTCACAGCATTGAAGTGTATACCCTTGAACTCTACCTCGATTGGGAAAGATTCCGTCAATGTGTCACCGACCGACGGTACTTCGGTGGCATCAGACTGGGCTCTTCGCCGAGCTGCTTTATATTGCATTTCTTTTGCATTGAGATGTTTTTGTGCATCGGCTTGAAGTTGCTCCTGAAGTTGCTCAGCGACCCGAGCAGCAAGCTCGGACTGACGCTCTGCCTCTGCCTCCTCTCTTTCTCGTCGTTCCTAATGCAGCATTGTTAGAACTATTGCGATCAACAAGGTTGAAACATAAGCCTACACGTTCTGCTTCAGTTGCACGTTTTGTCATCTCCGTGGCAAGCGAACCAGAGGCTTCACTCGGTGGCTGAACGCGGTCAGCTATCCATTCTTGAGCCGTCGTGATGATCTAAGCATAGACTCTGCGCGTTCGTTTCAAAACTAACCGGCACATATTGGAACAACAGACCTGAAAAACCATCTCCGACCCTCGCAACTTCTGAGCTTCCGCGTGGATGACCTTGGATAGTGCCACTTCGACATCATGATTAAGACCGCGAATAGGTCTCTGCACCGTGAATATGGGAGTGGCGAGTGTGGGGTAGGTTTTGGGGAATCTACTTCCTGATCAGCGATGATTCTGGGAAATGGGTAGATGCAGAAACTACTTGGTATGAAGGTGAAAGTAAACCTTGGGTGCATGCAATGGATCCGGATGAACGACTTTAATGATGAATTCGGGCAGCCTAGCTGCAGCCTTAGGAACGATCAAAACGTGTCTGATCGAGACGCGAAATTGACGCACCTTCCATGCCTTGGGTGGAGGGGGTTCAAAGAAATCTTGATCATAGATAGATTTGAGAGCAGTTATTTCAAGTTGTTGCAATTCTTTGGTGGTGTCCATTGTCACTGCAATGTATCTGTGTCGTGTTAAAGACGAACAGAGGAGTTACGCGTTACTTGAGATGTTTGAGAGTCCGGCTGGACCTCAGTGGCTCAAGCGGACATGACCGTCACCTCGAGAAATCGTGGGTCGTGTCAGTACTAAAAACAGATATCAATTTCAATCAAAGGCACATCTCGAATCAGCCAGAGTCAGTTGTTTGTTTGGCCTTGCTTGGCAATATCCTTCGATCCTAACATGTACAAACAACGCATCTTACAGTGACTCATATATATAGCGACCATGTAATACTCGTAGTAACACTATCGGTTATGGTAATATTCACCGGATATTGGTAGCCTGTGCCTCGTTTGATCTTCCCGTGACAGCTCTTAGTCGATACTACTGTATCGCACAACCAACTACCTGAGAATTTTCTTCCCAAGCCTCAGGATCCCCTCTTCCCCTCTTCCCGCTGACCATCGTCACCGGTCATCCGAGTAACCTGTATATTTTTTCAGATCAATAAGAAACAGATGACATCTCAGGCTTCTTCCCACGGTTTATGCCCGACGTTGCATGACGAGAACTACGCGCTCGCTGCGTATTTCTTACATGTCAGCAGTTCCAGTCAGATGCGAAGACGCTATTGCAAACGAGAAACATACTCAATGACTCCGAAGGCTGAAACAAGAGTTTCAAACTCTGCGGGGCCTATGTACCTTCGAGTGGTCAAAAATATTGACTTGGTCGGCAAGTTAACCAACGTTGGATCAAAGGGATGCACGTGGCATCCGTAGAGAATCAAAAAAGTGACATCTTTGACAAGTGACTCAGATCAACCTAATATGAACGTCCCTGCCAGTGCGCCACATGCCAGGCCGGGAGAATATCAGAACAGACGCACAGCGCCGTTTCCACCTCAGTTTTCTAGCACCGTCATTGCTTATTCATAATGCCAAGCGGTTAATGTCTCCTGGAGCCCATCCAAGTTGCTGTTCGCATTGACAATGCCGTTTTCATCCACACTAAGCTGGTATGTCGTGCCAACGGTGGACAGGCCATATACGACCACGGTCGGGGCCGATGCAGAGTCGATGTTGAAGATCTGTTGTTGACAGTTAAATGGAATGACGCAGGTTTGGTTAAAATTCTGGAATGTTAAAACGATGTGGGTTCCAATCCGCCACGTAAAATGAGAACCTGCGACATACCTGGAAAAAACTATAAAAGCCAGCACCTGAGGCGGTATGAATCATGGAGAGACGAGTACCAGGATGAGTCGGACCGCTCACCAAAAATGATTATGTTCGATGAGGATTGGATGTACAATGCCCACGCAGCATTCATGCTGCAGGGGAAAGTGGGGTCATGATAGGCAGAGTTGGCTCTGAACGGGGCCGGCGCCGGGGGGGCAGGTTGGTAGTAAGGCTACGGGCAGCATAGCATGAGCTCAGAGACACCACGACAATCAGCCGTCACTCACGGTCTCTGTCTGAATAAAGCCGATATAATGGTTGTGAGCATTGACCAGGTTGTATTGGTAGAGCGCCGAGTGTTCCGCTTGCAAAGGATATCATGTATGAACGGGTGTGAGGCAACAAGAAACTTACAAGCTATAGTGAGATGACCATGAGCATATTGTAGGATGAACATTTTCTGTACTTACAAGTGCCAATGAGCCAAACGGGGCCCGCAGATTCCGAGAGGATACCACGACCAGTGAAGATCGATGTTTGACCAGACCCGTCTAGGTCATGGTCTGCAGTCCATACCCACGTTCCCTGTCCAATCATTGGAAGGGATGCTTACACGCTGAAGTAATCAACACAACGAACCTCGAAGTATGCGCTTGAATGCCGGGTGAGGTGGATGCCTAGGAATGCGGCCTGACAGGAATCATCCACAGAGCCTGATGGACATTGAGCGTATTGCAAGTTGGTCCCAATAGCTAGACACAGAGTTGCATTAGCCTATGCCTTACACGGGGGCCATATACCACGGACCTCCTCCTAGCCTGAAGATATTTATAATGAACAGTATTCATTGACTTGATGGGAAACGCATACCGAATGTGAGTATCCCAGAGACCTGCAGCGCCTTGCTGACCAGCGGGTTCGTGGACGTTCCATTCAATCAATATCGCCCCGGGAGCTGCAGAATGATAGGGTGAGTCATGATTGCTGGAACATTCAACCAATGGTATCTTTCACCAGGCCCAGCTGTAGTGAGGAGCAAATCGCTGATCTCCATGGTACCCCGGGAACCAATGCCACCGGCTCGGATGACAGGACGCGGGTGTCTCTGTGATTGGAAGTTCCTTCCACCCGCCAAAATGACGGACCAGGCTTCGCCAACAATCTGCGTTCCTGCAGGAATGGTAATCGTGTGCGTGACATAGTATACACCTGCATCGAAGAAGACGATCTTGCAACCAGCGTACTACGTGGCAGCCTGGTTAAGAGAACAAATCCAGTTTCCCAGAAGGAAATAAACCGTACCTTGTCGAAAACTCTCTGGATGGCTCTAGTATCATCGGTCTTGCCGTCACCCTGTGCACCTTGACTTTTAACGCTGACGATCTGGCTCGTGGCGTAGCTGGCATATTGGGGGTGGCTTTTTCCAAAGATTTTCCCCTCGCTGCTGAGGAGATTCGAGGGCTTGCTGGCCGACACAATATTACCCTGTATCCAAGTCTTCTGACCGCGGGTTCCGGAGTACACGTTACCCTGTGCCCAAGAGGCGATAGTAGTAGTGCCACCTGTAAGGACGGTGGCTCCGCCAGCGACACCAACCGCAGTTGGAACATTGATCAACTGGATATTGTTGAGTACTAGAGAGTATGGCAGCGTTCCATTGCTTGATTTCGATGACAGAACGAAGATAGATGTGTTGCTGACTACAGCATCCACGATAACTTCAGAGCCGACACCCTGAAGATGTTTAGTGAGCAAAATCAGCCTAGCGACTCTTGAGAACACTTTAACCTGTGTCGTTAGGGTAGTCCCTCCTATCTTCAAGGCAAAGCCAACCTGTAGGGGATCATCAGGGAAATTTTTTATCGAACCAGAGCGTATCAAGCTACCTGGCAATTGTTGATCGTGACTCCTTGGAATGTGAAACCTACGAGAAGCGTTAGACAAAGTATCCTTCGAGTCGTAGTATCATGACGGACCCCAGTTCCAGAGACCCGATACGGCTGAACAAGCTTGATTAACGTCGATTTGTCCCGATTGCGACTCCACTTACCAGTAACCGCATTGTTGACTGTTAGGTTACGGACTGTGAACTGTTGGTTCCCGACCTCGATGCCAATCATTCCTGGATGAAAGCTCGCTAATGTATCCTCTCTTGTTAGGGTCGTTCCTTACCTCCGTTAAAGACAACGTCTGATGATATGTAAACATCCATTTCGCATGGTATTATGTCCACTCACCGCCCATGAAACCACCGCTTGAAGGATGGAGACAGATTACTATCTCCAAACCAGTACATCTCGAGTGAAAGCGTACCTTCCGTTCTCCATGAATATGCCTATCACACACATCAACTTCGCACTAACAAGAGACAGTCCATTTCTTACCTTGATGCTTCGTTCCGGAAGCAGTGGACATCTCAACTACGAAGTTGACCAACGAAGTCGCCTGAGCTACTTGCCAGTGCAAACCGATCGCTGTGTTCTGAGACGGCACCCGCCGCAAGTCAATGATCAAGTTCCGGACAGAGCGGAAGCTGGAACGAGGCCAGCCTTAGGATGATACGCGAAAGTCGAGGAGAGATCCGTACAGGTTGTCTTGATTGACGAACCACTGAACACCCCAGCCGTTAGGGATATAAGGGTCAGCATCTAATCAAGGTTTAGATCTGCGCCGATCATTTCTTTTAAAAAGACCAACCAATTACTGCTAATCCGTTGAAATTGGAACTTGCTAAAAGAGTTGGTGGGTGCTTGGCGTCTCCAATGATTTGCGTATAGTAGTAGGTTTCGATGGCCGACGAAACAAGGTATGTGCTAGTGGTTTGGTAAGTGATGTGTACGATGATTAAGCAGGATGGCTGAATGTATTGCACTCACCCTCGAGGGAAATACACGATTGCTGGTGAGATACTATAACATGTTTGGTCACAGAGTCCGCATGCGGAGGAACCACATACGTCGAAGATCCACATCTTTCGCCACAGCGATCCCCAGATGACATTGCCGCTCTGCGAACTTCAATAAGAGCAAATACAAGGATATGCCAGATGAGATCACTTGATTGCAGCTGTATCATCAGTGACCCCATCACCCTTGGCTCCGTAGTCTTTGACATTGCGGAAGACCTGGTAAGAGCTCGGGTTGGGATTGAAGGGAGACGTTCCTTGATGCTGGATTGACTCCAGCCAGTATGGGTCCCCAGGTGCCGCAGTGCCGTCACCTAGAGGGGCAGTGCAGGACGAGCCAAGACCTGAGGCAAATTGAGAGGTAGATAGGATGGTGCCAAGAAAGAGCAGCGGGCAGAGATGCCACATGAATGAACGTACGGAAACGCAGATGTGCGTGATGACGGCGAGGGGCTTCACTCACGAACCTCTGCATTTTATATTCTGACTTCGCTGGCAATAACATCAGCAGCCGCACGGCAGGAAAAGAGTAATGGAGGGAGTGTGATTGCGTATCTGTGCCTATCACCTGGGCGAGGGTCATCTGTTAACGACACAAAAAGGAGTTCATGATCTTGTTACGCACCACACGAGGCAATAAAGCACACGGAGGTAGCCATCCCAAGAAAGGATAATATGGTACAATATTTTGAATACACCGGCCTAGAAAGAGTAGACTCGTCAACCAAAGTGGCAGAAAGAATGAGCACTCCCGAGTCGGACTGGCTCTCTTTGACTGACATGTAGAGACTGATAGCAAGAATAGATATAAAGCCTTTCGTTCATACCGATGTTGTAAATTCAATGACCTGCAAGGTGAATACACCTCATACATGGGCACGCCTTCCACGAAGTTCAAATTACCTAAAACACAAACGCACGGCTGAGATTCAGTGAGAACGCTGGTGATAAAAAGTGTCATGCTGCAACCTCTCTCATCTGGATTCTGCCGTCTGTAAGAGCAAAACCCATTGCCACATTTCATGCGTGACGCACCTGCAAAGAGACTCGGCGGACTGTGCCTGGAACGCCGCGATGCATTTCAAGAAATCGCACACCACCATGGGCGAATTTGTGTTGTGTGTGCTGGTGACACTCGCAGAGAGACAATCAAAGTAAGAAACGATGGGCGAAAAACGGCCTGTATTATTTGCATGTCAGATATAATTAGGAGACAGAAACAGACCTAGCAACGTAGGTAACTACATCATAGTGCTTGCCTGGTGTAGTGCAGGATGATCCGAACTTAATTTTGTGATGCTCCGCAGTAGTCCGCAGTGCTTCCAATACGGAGATGCACTGTTTAACTGGTAATCCCTACTGAAGGAGTTCGGATTCCAGACAATAATGCAGACGCTGAGATAGGGTAGACTAGCACTGGCATGGCAATACCAGTTTGGTAAAATTTTGAAGGGATCAGTGTGGTGCTTGCCAGTGGCGCTGGCATGCAAACCAAGAAGTTCAAGTTGGTCACCTTTAAGTTTAACGATTCGGGTATGTACTTTTCCGTCACTGAAGTGCTGACTGGAGCCTGCTGGCAGTGGTCACACGCTTTGTTTCCCTCTGTAACCCCTTCCGTCAACCGAGTCAATGTGCGTCGAAAACTTTCGGAAAGCAATGGCACTGAGAAATCGCGCAGGAGAAAGTCGAGTCAAGCTTTGCCTCAGTGTGCCGCACGGCCGGGCTGGGACTCCCCGGGACTGTTACTTATAACTCAAGTTGGTAAAATTAGCGTCCTCCGAGTCAGTCAGGACTCACTGGGTGCTCTAGCCCCTCTTAGGATAAAAGATGAGTTTCAGGCCGCTTCGTCAGTACACAAATCTTTTCCGATGCGCTGGAACAGCCCCTCCCGTGTTCACGCTGCTCCGATTAAACCCATACTACGCCACATCGACCAGAAGGACAATGCAGTTGACGGATCCACACCCGTGATGGTAATACCTATTAATCATCCCGATGACCAGCCTCGAGAATCTTTACAGCCGAAAGGGACTACGTTATCTGCCCACTCAGATTCGGATACCAATGCGCGGCAATTCGTCATTACACGTACGAGTTTGATCAGTGTCAGCAATTTATATTTAAGATGATATTCAATGCAGATATTCGGGCCAATGACATCGCTGTTGGTCCCAGGCGAATTCCTGTCGGATTCTATATCACAGTGGAGGCTGTGGGAACCCGACAAAGAACCGGAAAGAAGCCAATACCGGTGCATGATCGTAGCATGGAATGGGACGATGAAATATTTCTGTAAGATACTCCCTTATTCTTAACTATGCGTGGTGATAACGATAGTTAGCTCATGAGAACTGTCTTCCGATGTCCATCTTAGAATGTGTGCCTCTTTCGAGTTTTCACTAGTGTTGGGAAATGGATAAACATTGCGGACATTTGTGGTCGGTATTGGGGATTTGCTCACCTGTTTCTTTCAATATGCTTCCCACCATATATCTATAACACGACAAAGTGATCGAGTTTGAACCGGCATGGCCTTGTTCTTTGATCCGCCGCATAATGGTGGAGCGGTACAACCGTACATCAGACGCGCTAACACCTGTTTCGAATCAGGAAAATCATACTGTAGGTCAAACCATATATCGTGGAAGGCTTCCTATCAGTCCGATTTGGAAGAGTCTTCCAGTCTAACACAGATAGCAGATGAAGGACACAAGAGTCTTTTGGGCTACCACAAGGATCACAAACCAGGTGATCTGAAACATTCTATTGCATGCTTCGAACGAGCTGTCCAAGCGTGTCCACTTGCCTGCCAGTGTCGGGCTGTCGTACTGTTCAACCTGGCTAACACACGGCTTATTTCGAGCCAAGCCGACACTACTTCGCCGGACTTTGATGTCCCAGTTACATTGTATCGGGACGCCCTTGATCTACGTCCCGTTGGCCACCCAGATCGACCTGCTACATTGTTGCACATAGCTCGCGCTGCACTTCTCGCTTTCTGAAGTGGGGTGATGAGTCCTATGCAGAAGAGGGCAGGAAGTTAATTGCTCAAGTCCAGTGTATCTGCTCCGAAGACAGCTACGAATACCAGTTAGCGGATGCGATACTCTAGGAATGGCATCTCTACTGAGGTCACAGCTGGATGCACAAACTCACCCTGCCAATTCGTCGATTCCAGAACTCGAAGAAGCGATACTTCATATTCTAAGTAGATTACTACCCACGAAAGCCTGCGATGTTAAACGCGCTTGCATTCGCGCTGCTGAGGCGATTCGAGCGACTTGGACATTCTCAGAGAGCTGTCAGTCTTGTATAACAGTCCTAAATGGTAAAAGTTTCCATCGATCCAACTTGAATTTGAATGTGGAGGACCTCGATCGATCGATTTCCGTGTTGGACGAGGTTGTCCAACGTCTGTGTAGTGTATCCTGTTACTTCAAATGTTCACTTCCAAACATTCCTTCTCACCCCCCGGCATGCCGGAAGAAAATGGTTGTACACACAAAATAAACTAGAGCATTGAAACATTTACGTAACGGTCAACCTGGCCTCGGCCACACCTTGACCTCATTACTGTAAATATTAAACAACGCCCCAGTTATGCCCGCACACTGGCAGCTTCTCCGCCTTTTTTCTCTTCCCGTTCAAGTTCGAGCCCTTTTCAAAAACCTAAACCCCATCCCTCCATCCACCTGTCGCCCATGGGTCTCGTTCACTCCCTCTTTTCAGGTTGTACACGATGCTGGGACGCCGGCGACACCCACATCGTCATCTCTCCATCCGGAGGTTGGGCTCACGCGCACGCACGCCCCAAGATTTTATTCTACGATAAACACAAGCCGTACTACGAGTTTACGAATTTTTCACCACACGAGGTGGTGTACGAGGGGAAACGCTATCCGACGAGCGAACATCTCTTTCAAGCGTTCAAGGTGAATTTTCTTTTTTTTATACCCTGCTGCGGCGTGAATATCATTTATGGGGATGGAGATGCCAACTTGGTGCTGACGTCGTGGGGTTTGGGACAGTTCATCGACGGACATCCGCAGATCGCGGAGCGTATACGAACGTGTAGTCCGAAACCGATGGTTGCCTTTGACGAGGTGCACCGACACAAGACGGCCGTGCGATCGGACTGGTCGCAAGTCCATGTCACAAAGGTGTGTCCTTCCCATCCTCTCTCCTACTCGACCTACCAATCCAACGTGTCTGACATAACTCGTCCCTTCCCCCTCTATGATGATTTCGTAGATGGAAACGGCGCTGAAACTCAAGTTCACACAACATCGAGATCTGAAACAGATGCTCCTCAATACAGGCGACACAGAACTCGTCGAGGTAAGTCCGGTCATCACTCCTCCGCATTTAATACACGCAATCTCATGGATGGTGATTCTTTTCTTTTTTTAAAGGATTCGCCACGGGACTGGTTCTGGGGAATCGGCGCGGACGGAACGGGGAATAACGAGTTGGGCAAGGCGCTCATGCGCTTGCGTGGCGAGCTACGTGCGTTTTCATTCCTCGTTTCTCGCGACTTGTTTTGGCATGTGATGCTCAAAGGGTAGGATGTTGCTCTGGCAGGGAACGATCCTAGCGGGGGTACTCCAACACCGGCGCCGGCTTCGACTCCGAATCATCGAGTTCAGGGACGCGCGGGCAGGAACAAGCGTCAAGCACCGCGTATCCAGGGGTCGGGCAGTCACGCTGGGACCCATGGGGTGTGTAAGGTAGGTCATCCGTGCACCTCGCCATACAGACACTTTGCGCGCTCACCTTTCTCTGTCTCTCTCTCTCGCTAGTTTTGTCATACAAAACCGACGCTCCAACGCTCCAAATACTGTGGTCGTACGTGTGCAGACAACGCTGCCACGATGTGCAAGGTGGGTGGGGTCTCGATTTCACTCTCGGTCTCAGCGCGTGCGATCGCACAACCTGAATTACTCACTGGCGTTTCGTGTAGTACTGTCGGAGGAAACCGAGGGCCAGAGGACAAGGTCCCTATTGTTCGCGGACCTGCGCCAATGAAGCGCATGGCAAGTAAGACCTTTTGGCGAATACCCCCACCCGCTCGTTCTTGATTTAATCGCCTTGGATTTTATGGATATATTGTGTGCCGTCGGCTGGCTCATTGGACCTATTGGATGACGTGTTAATATATTCTTTATCGTATTCTATTGTACTTGCTTCATTCTATTTTTCTCCTATTTGCGTCCATGATACCATGATAGAACGACACCATATCATCACCTCAATACACCCCCCGGAACGAGTCTATACAACCGCGCTTTCAACGCCCGCTCCTCGTCCCGGATTCTCCTCACCGCGCCTACCGCCGTACTCAGGATGGTGCAAACGAGCGCTACCCCGCTCGAGCTGGAGCAGGACAAGACCCGTCGTACGTAGAGCGAGCCCCGTGTACCCCCAATGTCGGACGATCGTGATGAGCGCGCGAACATGCGCTGTGCTGTCACTGTTGTGTGGGTGGTTTCATGCGCCTCGATCAGATTTGCACGCGCCTGGACCTGGATCGGGGGTAGGCGTAAACGGCGTGACGGAGAAGCGCGGCTGTGAGAGCGAGCGTCGTTCCCGCGATGGTCATCAGAGGGAAGAGAGGGAGGGAAGACGTACGGACCTTTGTGAGCAGAGTGGCGATAATACGAGCAGCGGCCTATCACCAGGCGCGTCTGGATCGGATGTGGGACCGCGGCGGCATGGTGACATGGAAGGCGAGTGTGGCAGCAAGAGTGAGCGGTATGTAATTTGGTCATGATGGTGTTGGGTT
The DNA here is from genome assembly GCA_038090375.1 of Boletus rubroflammeus. Classification (NCBI taxonomy): domain Eukaryota; kingdom Fungi; phylum Basidiomycota; class Agaricomycetes; order Boletales; family Boletaceae; genus Boletus; species Boletus rubroflammeus. The sequence goes on from JBBPMQ010000049.1 coordinate 23,443, forward strand.
GCATCAAGAAAGCTTCTGGATCGCTACTTATACTATATGGCAGTACTGGGTGAGTATGATCAGGAGCACTTGCTGTCCTACTGAGTCCCATAGCAGCCAATCGCCGTTCAACCAGACAAATCCTTGGCCCCTTGCAGTGTATTGGTCAAATTGTTCATCTCTCTCTCAGATTTACTCTCCACGCTTCGGTGACGTAACTGACGTTACCCTTCAATGCCAGTGGCTGCACGCCCAATCCCCAAACGCTGAGGTAACACCAGAATCGACATGCCACCTCGTCTTTGAACTTTGCATTCGCAAGGAGAATGACCGTACCTTCATTTTCGCACTGGGCTACAATTTGTGTCCTTCGGGTGGGCAATGTATTCCGAGAAACAAACACCGCGATAGGACGTGCCTGTTTGTTGAAAAGATGATCTCTGGACGTCCATGGAAGCATCGACTGTGCGGATAAACCTGAGGCCTGACAAAAGCCGCAGCATCAGAGCACGGGTTCGTCAGCAAAGAGGAGCCAAATCGGATCCATCGCCCGAACAAGAGCCCTGAGGCGGATATGCGCCACGATGCGCCAATGTAGTAAGGAGCCAATTCGCCTCCCCCCCACAACTGAGATCGATCGATCACCCGCCGTCGATTCCACTCGGGCTGGTGTTGGGTATCGCATCTGTAAATGCGCATTCTGAACACTGTTTCCTTGTTGACAGGACCCCATACATCCACATAAAGTGAGCGATGGCCGTCCTCGATTCCACTGGCAGCGTGTTGCGCCTATCGTTGGGACATCCATAGCAGACTTTCTCGTTCCATACCGCTTCCTCGTGAACACTGTGTACCACAACGACACTCACCTCGAAAGCACGCAATCAACGCACCTATTACATAAACGATAGCGCCTGGTGGGGAGAGGGTAATGCAAGGTTAGGCGCCAATAGAAACAAAGAGGTAGATCAGATGTGCATGCTTATTCGTGAGATCAGGGAGAAGGTTATCGTTCCCCTTCTACGCAGCGTCGAGGCCGAGAAGGCTTGTCAGCTTCGACTGCCGTTTAAGCACACGAGCCGGCTCAAACACAAGGTTGTTGATCAGCTACGTTTAGCACCGGGCCGCACACCAACTGAGGTGCTAGCTGTGATACCAGACGTAGTGCGGTTCACGTTTCAATACCTGGAGACCGACTATGCCACAGGCGTCCGGAAGGCTTAGGGGTCGAGGACTTATCCTCGTCGCACTACGCAACACTTGGACAGATGACCAGTACAGAGGCGTTAATGCGCGATGGCGAGAGCCAACGTCGGGGCTAGTGTTCGAAGTCCAGTTTCATACGCAGGCCAGTCTTGCAGCGAGGGAGGTGACACACAAGACCTATGAACGCATACGTGGCGATACCGTAGAGGGTACAGAGATGGCAACACTGCGGGCAACGAGTCGGCGGCAGGTCAACGCCATGGTCCCAATACCGTAGGTGGAAGGAGAGCATCGCCGAGTCCACTGGCTGCCACGCTGTAAAACCACGTCGTTTTATGGACCTACCGTATCTGCGAGTGAAGGAGTATGGGAAAGAGTGATGAGAAAGGAGAGACCACGAATGGCGCCTATATATATATGCGCTCAAATCGATGACGTCGATGAACGTCAACAAGTTGCCAACCAATTGCCAGTGGATGTATTCATACCCCCTCCGCAATCAGCCTCTCCGGGTTCTCCACCAACCCACGCCATGTCTCCACAAACGCAGCCAACTCAGCCCCCTCGACGACCCGATGATCCGCACTCCAACTCACGTCCACCTTGAGCCGCCTTTCCCCACGTCCCGCCGAAGTATCCCATGCCCCCTCACTCACATCCCACACCCATCGCGCCCGTCCGATCGCCACGATCGCTACACCACCCCCAGGGACGAGCACCGGACTCGCGCGTTCCCCCTGCCCGATCGCACCAACGTTGCTCACGCTGATCGTCCCGCCCCGTCGTGGCATCTCGCGCGGCGTCAGTCCACACGGGACTTGGCGACCCAGATACGCGAGGTGCGCCACGCGCGAGGCGAGTCCGTGGATCGAGAGCATCTGTGCGGCGCCGATTGTGGGCGTGTAGAGCCCCGTCGGGGTAGACAGCGCGAGGGTGACGTCGGCTGTGGGGCGAATGGTGAGTGTCGGTTTGCTGTTCACGTTCGCGTCCGAAGTGGGCGTGATGGACGCGCGGAAGAGAGGCCATTCCATCATGGTATTGGCGAGCGTTTTAAGGAGGAAAGGGAGATATGTCAGTTTGGCAAATGTAGCGCCCTCTGGAATGGCTGGCGGGGCTGGGGCTGGGTGGAGTGCGGAAGGGTTGACCATCTGTGACGTACGCGCACGCACCGGGGCCGATGATGGCGGTAGGTAATGGGCTGGGATGTTCGCATTCAATAGCGGTAGCACACCGTGGAAGCGCGTGAGATCCAGCGATGTAGAGTATCTATACTAGACGTCAATATATCATCATCACTCGTCCACACAAAAACACGTACCCGAATCTGGGTATCTCCAGACTCTGAGAATCATGCATAGGGTAGTCAGCCATGTGAGGAGGGAGACGACTGCCAGACGACCTACCTGTGTCATCGCCTTCCACATTCCATACCGTGTCCTGCCCAACTCGACCACGACATCCTTGTCCTCTGTCCGAGCAGCCTGGCTTGCCGATTGCGCTTCTACGCCAGGGACAACACGCCCCCTAGCAATGAATGCCTCCACGTCCTTCTTCTCCACACGTCCGTCCCGTCCACTGCCCGGCGCGAGTGCAGCAATATCAACGCCATGCTGACGCGCAAAGTGGCGCACGGAGGGTGTAGCAAGAGCGTGGTCTGATGTCGACGCCGACGCCGACACCGTATTCGTCGGATCCAGTGGGTGCTTGTTGTCCGTGCGTGGTACGCTCACCTCCGCATCTCCCTCCACCTCACCCCGCTCCCAACTCCTCGTCCCCCTCTCCTCCACCAACACGGCCGGATCCTGCATCCCTTCTGGGATAGGCGTAGGCATCGCCGACGCGTCCGGGTTCGCCTGCGGATCATGCCCACCATCGTCCTCCTGCTCGGCCTCAATGAGACACAGTCCCGCGCCCACTTTAGCAATCTCGCCTTCCTCCACCAAGAGCTGCTTCACGACACCGTCAAACGGTGAGGTAATCTCGACGCTCGCCTTGTCGCTCTGGACCTCGCATAGCGTATCGAAACTCTGCACCGGCGACTGCGCCTTGACGGACCTGTAAAACCGTCCCGCGTGGGGTCGAAGTTAGCACAAGGGTGCAAAGAGCAGAGGGAGAAGCGTCAACGAACCACTTGATGACTTCGCATTCGGTGATGCCTTCGCCAATGTCGGCGAGCTTGAAGGTGTGGATGACTTTTCGGGCTGCGAGAAGTGCGCGGGCGGTGTGGAAGTGTGTGCGGAGGAGGGGACCACGGACGAGGACGCGTTGGATTCGAATGGGCACAAAGTTCATCGTGATCATGACATTGAAACTGACAGACCCGTGAACACAAGATCCGGAGGATTATATAACGGCGGACCGCTCGGGCCGGAGTCAAGGACTTATTTCCAGTAGAATGATAGTAAGTACATATGAACGACATTCCACAAGTAATGCATGGCGAGGTGAGTCCTGTTGGCGGCACGCTCCAGGTAGCACTAGAGTTAACTACCATGAGGGATGTAAGACTTATCACCGTGATTGGGCCCGACTAGCCACAGGGGCTGCTCCGACCCCGGTGATCATTGCGACGGACAAGACACAACTCACACAATTTTCAGACTCCAAGTCTGCATATCCGGATTCCGGTTTATCTCACGTTGGGGGGCGTTGCGTCGGAAGCCATGCATCGCAACATGCTTGCATCCTTCTTGCATAGTATTTTTCTGTGGACAAGATCGCGGGAGAAGAGCTTGCCCAACGAGAAATCAGTGCCTGTACCCAGCGTCTGTTCCACAAGTCTCTGAGAATCATTCTCGAACAACTGATGGAAGCGGGTTCAGATAGCGGGAGGGGACGGTAAAGTTTGGCTGCTATGTGGCTGACTATCTGGAGCAATGCCTCGTAACCTGCTCAAAGTATGGGACCAATGCCCCAAATGTAAGTGCCCAGCGAATGAGCTAGCCAAGGAAAGTCCAGGGGCTCCTAGTAGGACCCAGGAGTGGACCACATCGGTCGTTCGAGAGGCTTCCATCTCCACTTGCCAATCTGCCAATCAATTCAGAATCTACTACATGGCTAGAGATGTCTCCAGCTCTGTACCACGACCCTTTTTTTCCTCCCCGCCCGTCATCATTTACATCTATTATTGCCAGTCCAACCCACAAGTCCCATACATAGCTAGCACATACTGTACATACTGTCCAGCAAGAGGCCACACTCGCCTCATCGGACAATTAGAAAAAAAAAGGGATCCCTGTAAGCAACTTTATCGGATGATAGGGAATACACCAAAGGGATATGATATCCGCTAAATGTCTGTCAGACGGTGAGCGATATAGTATGCACCTGCATGATATACTAGCACTGACTGCAGCGGGTTACTAGCCTGCTACGGTCGTCCGAATTCACTGAAGGAGTTGCTGCCTTTGTACCACGTTTGGCCATCCGTGAATGATTCTCATGAGGACCGCGGGAGCAGTTTTATTGATGGTAGGCACAAATAGTGAGGCTAACTGGGCCTAACTTGGCCCGGGGCCTGCGAGTTGTGCCAGAAATATCTTGCTCCTGACCGTCAAGTCTCGTCCGAGTGGCCAAGCGAGTCGAACTTGGCACAGCGGAGGGAGTCTCCGTTGAGGCCATTCCACTGCTGAACAAGGACGGAGCATTCGCAAGACGGCTACCGTAGAAAAAATACCAAGCGAGAGTAAAACAGAGCAAAATTGAAATTGCCTGCGAGTGCGAGTGGTGCCTGTGATTGACAGCTGGGACAAGTGCCTTTGAGCAGCAAGGTTCTCACCAGCGCACGTTCGTTGGTCGCTGTGATGACTGTTACACTGACACTTCTCAGCCTTCAAAACGCCGAGCTGAAGCGAAAGTTTTTCGTTGAGCCGTGAGTCACCCCATCATCGTGATGCTGCAGCTCACCCTCCTCGCAGTTGCAGCCGTCCTCGTCTGCGTCGAGGCCCAGTTCATCGATCTTACCAACACTTCCACCCCATTCTCATGTATCGCAGAGTCCACGGGCGTGCACGTACCTGGCACTGTTCCCTGCAACCCTTATGAACCTCTCCAGCAACACCTCGCCTTTGCTGGCCCGAACGGTATGACCGTCAGCTGGAGCACTTACGCCCAGCTCGCTACTCCGCAGGTCTGGTACGGCAAGTCCCCCACCGCCCTCAACAAGGTCGCAACCGGAAACTCGAGCACCTATCCGACCTCCCGTGTATGGGACAATCACGTCAAACTCATCGGACTCAAACCAAACACAAAATACTGGTACCGTACCTCATACCAGTTCAGTTCTTTCTCCATTCCCGTCTTTGTTTCAGCTCTCTCACCACCCTCTTTTGCAGAAATTGTGCTGGGTGTGCATACAGATCCACCGATACCTTCACCACTGCTCCTGAAGCGGGTGATGAAAAACCCTTTACAGTGGCAGTCGTAATCGATCTTGGATTGATGGGTGCCGACGGTCTCAGCACCAAAGTCGGCCCATACGGAGGTGCAGCGAACCCACTCGGCCCTCATGACCTCAACACAATCCAGAGTCTCGTCGAGAACAAGGAGTATGTCCTTTTTTCAACTTCAACTTGTCCACCACTCTTCTCGCTCATCCCTTGCCAAGTACATATGATTTCATCGCTCACTTTGGCGATATCGCCTATGCCGATTACTTTATCAAGGAGAGCTGGCAAGGCTACTTTGGCAACAACAGCCTTGTCCCCAACATGACAAGCGTCGTCGAAGGCTACAACGTCTTGATCGAGCAGTTCTATGACCAGATGACGCCCCTCACTAGTGCAAAGGCCTACATGGTTGCTCCAGGAAACCACGAAGCAAGTCATCCCTTTTCATCCCCTCACCCATCCTTATGCTCACCATGTACATTTCCACAGGCCAACTGTGATAACGGGTAAGTCTCATATACGCGTGCGTACGACTCAACATCCGACCAAGCGCAACTCATAGTGGAACCACGGATACCGTCCACAACATCACCTACACCACTTCCATCTGTCTTCCAGGCCAATCAAACTTTACCGGATACAGTGAGTCCAACCATCACCGTCCCCTCCCCCCTCTTCTCGTTTGAACGAATCCCGTTTCTCATCCCACAGTCAACCACTACAATATGCCCTCCAGCGAATCCGGTGGTCTCGGAAATTTCTGGTACTCCTTCGACTACGGCCTCGCCCACTTCATCGTTCTCAACAGCGAAACTGACCTCCCCGTCGGTCTCCAATCGCCAGACGAAACGGGAGGCTCCGACGCCGGCGCGAACAGCGGTCCGTTTGGATACCCGAACCAGCAGTACAACTGGTTCGAGAACGATCTCGCCTCTGTCGACCGCGAAAAGACGCCTTGGGTGATCGTCGGTCTCCATCGGCCGTGGTACATCGGCGCCCAGAACGACTCGTCGACGGTCTGCTTGACCTGTCAGCAGGCGTTCGAACCGTTGATGATCAAGTACGGCGTTGACCTGTACTTGCAAGGACACGTCCACGTGAGTTTTTCTCCTCTTTTTTCTTCCTTTGCCGCAGCGTTTTTATATATATACCGACGATGATCTGGCCATCCACAGGTTTACGAGCGGAACGCTCCGATCGCCAACTGTACAGTACCCAGCTTTACTACGTATCCGAACTTACTTATATCCTTGTTTCCAAGACGTCGTCGATCCCGCAGGACTAAACAACCCGACCGCACCCTGGAACATCGTCAACGGTGCCGCAGGTCACTACGACGGTCTCGACACGCTCACGTCGACCCCATACTACTCCGTCAAGGCTTGGGACACGTGAGTTTATCTCCGACTTTTCTTTTGCTTGTCTCGTTGGCATGATCCTCTTCGTGTCTGCGATGGATCGTACATGGGCGCTGACGGGCGACGTTGCTCATGCACGCAGTGCCTATGGTTGGTCTCGACTGACGTTCCACAACCGAACGCATCTCACGCACGAGTTCGTCGCGAGCGCAAACGGAAGCATCCTCGATACCGCAACGTTGTACAAGGCTCACGAATTCCGGAACGGGGCTGGAGATAGTCAAGGAAATTAAGATATGATGCGAGTGGTGTCGCACTCCTTGTAGCTCAGAATGAACGGTACTCGGACACATGAACATTGTTATTATGCACGTTGCAGTATGAGGTGCTCTCACTGCAATGAAACTAGTTTACAACGCACGGTTTGAAATTTGAGCACTCAATATATATGTGATTGCAAAAAGACGTATATAGCCAACTACACGTTGACTCATCCCAATGATCTCGCAAACACCTGAAGAAAGGAGGTATGGCATAAGAATAGATAGGCATAGAGGTACATGGATGACAAGAAATTGTGGGGGATGTCGAGGTACAGCGGACGTGCGCATTCATTCATGCACGGATGGGCCTCACCGACACCGGCGTCGGACGTCCTTTCGGCCTCGGTCGGTTCAGTCGCAAACCATCCGAGGGCCTGTACCAATTCAATCACCTTTCAGTTTACGCCATCACCGAGCAGGAAAACGAAACAACACTCACGTCTTCAGAGTTCCTTGCGAGACATTTGCTGCAGTCGGGGCACCAATGCTAATGTTGCCAATGGTAGTATTGTTCTCCTTATTATCAACACCGTTCCGACCAGTGCTCTTCTTTGACCATCCCAAAGCGGGACGCCGTGCCGTCGATCCAGCACAAGGTCGAGGTAGAAGTCCAAAGACACGTTCAGGTTTGTCTGGGGAGATAACGCATCCCTTCGACTCCGCAGACACCTTCGTAGGTATATTCGGATTGATCGTAATTTGTTGCAATGCAGTGGAAAGCGGCGAAGGCTGACGAGGCATGGCGTTGTCAATGGATGTGGCAAGAGCAGCCGTGACCGTCGCTCGTAAATGTTCTGCACCCGGGGAAGACGTGAACGACGTCTTGACGGTTCGAGGATATGGCGAGGGCCGACTGTTGACCCGTGATCGCACACGACGGCGAACGTCAGATGGAAGCGGACCGTAAGTTTGCAGCGAGTGTTCCAGCATCGCTTGCATTCCTGATGGATGACGGGGAGGGTCAAACGCTAGCAAAGGTGTCAATACCAAAAAAAAAAAAAGTGTATGCAAGCGACTCACATTGAAGGTCGAAAACCGAAAACGGCGTGTCCAGCCAGGTACATTTGCTCTCTGTGACCACGCCCTCGGCTTCGTCCCGGAGAGCATAGTATCTTCGGAGCGCTGTCATCCCTTGCTCGTCATCCCACAACGAATACGAATCCACAGACGAGGTTTCGGGATCTACAACATAAACTTGGGGCGGATCCATCGTTTTCGTCGCCGCTTCAGCGAGCTTGACCGTATTAGGTGTGGAGCCCGGGGTCGAGTGTTCAGGGGAATTTGTGTGCGACAACGGCGAGGTAAGTTCCTCCTCGATTGTTTCGTAAATGGAGGTTCGTGACGCGCGAGCTTGGGATATACGTCGACGGTGACCACCTGTGTAAGGACGGGCACGATCAAAGGTGGCAGTGGATAATGGTTGCGAAGGGTTTGAAAGCAAGGTGTTTAGTTGCGACAGATCGATACTCGACAACGATCCCTCCGAGAACGAGGAGTAACCGTCCGAAATGGATAGCGGGGGTGTTTCCGTCCCTGCACTCGACGTACATGTACTCGACCGGGAGCGGTTGGTGCGGTTGGGGCGAGTGAAGACGGGCAATCGAACTGTAGTACACGATGAGCATCACCATCCATGTGTCGTATGTGATACTTACACGATCCTGAGAGATCTTCGCCATCGCCCATCAATGCTGCGTGCTCGAGGCTCTGGCGCTCGAGGAGACCCTGCTTTGCGCGAATCATGTGTTCGTCGCCAAATTTGAACGAGTTCGTGGTGGAGGCGATCGACGGTTTCGTCTTGATAACCCGCGAGATCTCGGGGGACTCGTGATCCTCCGGGTGGGTGTTCTTGATACGGCTAAAGACGGTCTCGGGAGGGTTGGCGAGGATATTCTTGCGTCGCTCCGCTTGGATGTCAATGCACGGCGAAGCACCGATCATGGACGTCACGGAACGGCGCCGTACGTGACCACCGCCCAGCATCTAGCCGTGTGTCAGTTAAAGGATATTAAATTCAGAGTGATATCTTACACTGATCATTGTGTCATCTTCCTTAGGTGGGCTATGCACGCTCGGGATGCTCAGGCTGGAAATGGGACGATACCGGGGAGGTTTCGCGGCAGCGTTGTCCGGGTGTTGTTCAAAGAATGTCGAATCCAACGAGCAGACCGAGTTCCGACAGCCGGTCTTCTCGAATAGCGAATCGGCCTTTTGAGACTCGTACTGAGTGTCCATAAGCGAGTCGTACGATGTCCGCTTGTCGTACTCCTCCGAATGGATTCGTTCCCCGCGCAAACTGCCAGCGAGGCTGGGGGGAGGCGACGCGGATATGGATGCCAACGGTGTTCCACGCTCCAAAGCAGAGTCGAGCATCTTGTCCCCCAAGCCAGGTCGCGCAGGATGCATTCCCGAGAAGTCGCTGAGCACAGATTCGACCGAAAAATTTGATCGGTGTCGAGTCCAAGAAAAGCGTTGACAGCTGGCATATGACTGCGCAACGCTGTTCATGCTCGTGACCGAGTCGCCACGGCGGTGGTAGGTTGAGTTGCGGTTGAAGAGACTAATGGGAGGTCCGACAGACACGCCGGAGTCGTGTCGTCGGTGACTACGGTTGTAGGGGTGGACGAGGGATGTGCGGAGGTAGAAGCTTGAGGCATCGCTGTCAACTCTACGACGAAGCGGTTGTGGACGGAGGAAAGAGAAGGTATCGTCAACTGAAGTTGACATTGTGAACGAAAAGTCGTCTGATGAGGGCCTCTCTCGCAAGCTCGGCAGAGGAGCGACTAAACCGTAATCGAATGGGTCGGCGGAACCGCCGTGGAGAACATTGCCGTAGGACGAAACCGACGCGATACTGTAGAAGGATTCATGTTTCCGGTGTCGCCTATCAGACGTTGTGCCAGGCGGGGGATAGAACCCGGGGCGGCTGTCATTGAATTCGAAACCTCGTCGCACCTCCACAAACGAATCAAATCCTGCGAAACTCAACTCCGAAGTGCTGTGTCGATGACCAGCGATGACGTAGGAATTCCGAGTGGAATTGCGTGCTGCGCGCTTAGAGCTAGCGTCGGAATCGAACCGAGGACGCTCAGGTGGCGACTTAATCTCGATGGCGTGTGCGAGAATCGACTTCATTAACGAGCTTTCATCACCAGCAAAAGACGCCATGGATAGGGATCTCGCAATCTCGGGAGGTGGAATGATATCTGAGAGTGTGAGCGGCGGGGTATCTTTCTTACTCGATGATGAATTCTTTCCACCAAACTTGAAGTCGCGATTGAGCTGCCCGTCCGATGGTCGAGACAGAACAGATGGGGCATTTCGTAGGATTTCAGGTGCGATGATGTTGAGCAGCTCCTCGTCCGACGTAGTTGTGGCAAAACTATCCGATCTGGGGAGTAAGGACGGCTCCACGTTGACATCGATTGGGAAGCCTCTCGGCGAGAGTTCACGAGACTCGTGGTCGATCGCGAGATCGAACGAGCTCTCGCCCGCCCGAGACAACTCGTCCTGCAGCGTATCGAGTTTAGGAATGGGGGGTAGGTCATCAAAGTCGTAACGGAGGCCAACCGAGGCAGGAGTACGGAACGCGTTCTCGAGCTGCTCGATGAAGCTGTGACGATCGGATGCACCAGATTCATTGAGCTTTTGCAACTCGCCAGTGAAGTCGAACGACCTCTTGGTGTCATCCTCAGATAACGTCCCAGTCTCCTCAACGTCAGCGTGTTGGTCATCCTCGTTAATCACGGTCGCTCGGAAGACATGAATCTCAGCTAGCGAGCTCTTCGGAGACGGGCTGTCGAGCATCGGTAAAGGTATCTCTGGAGGTAAACCAGGAGAAGCAGGCGGCCGGTGCGCTGGCTCGCGATCAAATGAAATGGTATCCTCTCCCTCTTGATCTGAATTTGACAAGATGACCTGCAGTTCGTCGGGGATATCAGAGTCTGGATCGCTCCCGTCGTAGCCCTGCTCGGCGATACTGCCCACAGAACCACCCATGGTACCAGCAAGCCCAAGGCTGCGACGAACCTCGGGAAGGATAGGTAGACTGTGACTATCAAGAGCCGCGTGAGGAATCAAAGAGGATATCTTGCGAGCGTGGCCTTGGGCCTTCTTGAACACTGGCGAGGCGTAGAGACTTCCTCGAGACTCTGATTTGGAATGACCTGAGCCAAACGTCAGAGCTGACGGGGAGTGGTCGATCGCGTTGACAACGAATCGCGAGCTACCCGCGGAAGCACCCACCACCGTCTTCGACATAGGGAGACGAGTAGTCGCTGGACGAAGTGCTTTGAAGACGGGGGATGGATCTGCAGCCGGCGCGGGCGTCAGTGTTCGCCTGTGGGTCCGGACGGTCGCCATGTTGTCCTGAGAATGAACCCTGATCGTACTGGGGGAAGGCTTCGAAGGAGAAATACCCGCGTTCAGTGTGGACCATGGTGCGATGTTCTGACCGAGCTGCACACCGATGTTCTTCGAATACGATCGCGCGTAGGGCCTGAGAGAAGTCATGGATGAATTCGTGCGTCGTAAATCTTTGACTGGGCTCTCTGCCATCAGTCTAGTGTTGGGCGGCAAATTCGCGCACGGCTCTGGCAAGAACTGAGAACGCTGGCTCATCGGGGTCATCTCGACACTGCTCGGAGTCGCCTCGAGGTCAAGTCTGTTGATTAATCGAGCCAGGTCATTCGTCGCTGCGTCCAAGAGTGATATGACCGCATTGTCTGGGATGAGTTTAGTTACAGCTTGGATGGTGCCAACGTAAGGTCTCACCGTCATCCCCTTCGTACATTGGTTTGGGTCGACTCCGGGCAAGAAGATGCTCCGATACTGGTCGAGGACGCACGCGCTTCATGGGCGTTTCCATCGGCGAATCCCCCGCTTCAGCTTTATATTGTCGAGGTCCGTACCCGCCCACAGTCGCTTCTTCGACTGTAACGATGGGTGTTACCGGTGGCTGTTCCCTCTCATCTTCCTCGCGCTCCGATACTTTCCCTGGGAATATCGCCGCTAGGGGTGTCCTCTTTCGACTGTCCGACGACTTCCGGGTAGAGTCCTTCCCACTCTTGGATTTCATGAGCTTCTTCTTCTCCTTACTCTCCTGCTTTTCCATGCTCCTCGTCTCCTTGTCCTTCCGGCGGATTTCCTTGACCGTCTTTAATCCTGCTTCATCCCATCTCACAGAGGCCGCTCCTGAACTACCCGACGACTCGCGAGAAACCCGAGACTTGGTCGACATCGGGCGAAGAGAAGAGGTGGTAGACATTGTCGAACCGAACCGTCCCCGTGCAAGAATCCCACCGCCCAACAAACTCGCAGAGTCCATTGACAAACGATGATTGCCGGTGTTGGCCGCGACGACCGACGATGCCGTCGATCCATTGCGAGAAGAAGGTAGCCGCATCGTCGAAGGCAGGCCAAGCCCCAAGATGCTCGCCTTCTTCTTCCCGAGCGACTTAGCCGCATTCTTGGAGGCAGCGGGGCTCGCGGTCAACGCACCCGCTTCGAAGCTGCTGCCCGAGTAGCGAATCGTTTCCTTTGCCCTGTCCTTTTCTTTTTCTTTTTCCCTGTCCTTTTTCTTCTTCTTTTTCTTCCCGTCAGGCTCTTTATCTTTAACAGGTGCTGTAGTAGTGGCAGTTGCGTCGGGATTGGGCATGTTCTTGAGTTGAGCCCAGCTGCCAATACGGGCAAGGGAACGGACAGAGCGCATGGCCCTGATGGCAACGGAATCCTTGGCGCTCCCCGATGCCGCAGTGCCAGACGGCGCAAGCGTTGCCAAAGGCGGTGTGGGGATACGCAAGTGCTCCACAGGAGACTTGGGATGCTCTGCGTAAACCGGACTCGCGAGCAGAATCCCCGAGTCTAGCGAATCGAATCGTGTGCGCATGTCGGCAGGTTTGTCGGTTGGTTGAGGAGCTAAGGGATCACTCAGTACGGCGACTCGGTGAATCCAATCCGAGCGACTCACACTTTGCGCGATCCTTATCTTTCGTCTTGTCCTTCTCCTTGGAGTCCTTCCTTCCGCGCCCAATGCTCCACCACTTCTGATTCTCATCCACCTTCACCTTCTTCCCTCCTTTCTCCTTTGGTTTCGTAGCAGGCGGAACATTCGTCACTTCTCCTAACGTTCCCCATTGCATCCCATCCAAACCCAGTCGGGACTTCTTCTTCTTCACCATCAAAATCTCGCCAATGTCGGGGTCGTTAGCGGGGTCGACATAAATCTCAAACCCATTGCTTCCATTCTTGGCTGACGAGCCTCCGACGCGTCTGACTACATCAGAAAAATCTTGCTCGCGCGCTTTCGCTGACGAGGATGACGACACAAGAAGACTGAGCTTCGACTTCTTGGGAACGAGACGCTTCCGTGATGCCTCTCCATTTGTTGCTTGCTTTGGTGCGATCGGAATAGGTGATGACTCGGAGGTCCATGGCGCGACTTGGCTAACGTCATCTGTTGGGTTGGTGTTGCAAGGAGTAGCAGTTGTCAAGCAGATGGTTGGGATCTGTGGTTTGGATGCAGGTGTAGCGAATGGGGATGGGGACCGCGAGCGAACAGCATCCGTCGTTGGTCGTGAAAGTAGTTGCAAGGGCATTAGTCAATATAAAAAAGGTCGTTATGTGCAGCGGTAAGTCGTAGGACCGTGTCCAGCGTAGATTCGTTAACGATTGAAATGCGGGAACGGAAAATATGTGCAGTCGTTAGATTCAGTTGTCGTTCGTTATTTTGAGTGCGTTCGACTGTTGAGTCGAATCAACCTTGTTAGATCGCGAGCGTTGGCAAGCTCGAAGTTAGCGTGTTGTATGTCGAAAGCGAATCGTGAGCTGGAATAACTCGTTAATTCCTGGTGTTAGCAAATTGAAAATGGAGTCTCTGTGATTTACGTCGGTAAGTAACTGAGCTAACATGCAATCGAACACCAATGACTGACCTAGAGCGACGAAGCAAATAACTTACGGTCGTGAACGACAAGGCTTGCGAAAGCGACGACGACGTGGTCGACGATGGCAAGCACTTGTTCTTCTGGACGTCGTTGGCTGCGGCGGCGCGGGGAGGAGAAACAATGGAGTCGGCGGGGTCGAGGATGAACTTGAACTTGTTTGTGTTTGTAGGCGCGGGTCCAAACAACACGTAAACAAAACGCGTCCCAAAATCACAGCACGGGACCACTCCGCAGCGCTCATGTTACAATGTCTTGCTTGAACTACGGAATTACAACATCGTTCATACACCGTGCAACAAGGTCCCAATCAAACGACTGTGTATACGGATACGGATAGATGATAAATTAAATAAACGAGCGGGTTAAGCATTAGAAGTCAAGAATAACAACTTGATAAATATTTCCTACGTCCGTTCACAATTATTCACAGGATGAATCGAAGGTTAGTATCCTATAAAATTTACTGTCACCTCCAAACCGCAGACACATTCATGGAAATACGCACAATGTAATGTCCACTCGACAGCTGCGCCTTCTGCTGAAAATGTGGCTGCACAATATCACGAATAGATAGCAATAACTCCAAATAACTCTGCACTGGTTTCCGGGCTGTGACGTACGGGTAAGAATCGGTTTCTTGTGCACGCGCAATACTTACTCAGCGACGTCAAGAAAGCCTGATGTTGATTTAGATCTGGGACACTCGCGGACTAGCGAATTGAGAGCCACTCACATAACTCATCGCGCCAACGGCTACCCCTCCCAGGACAGTGTCGGCGCTCGTCTGATCATCCCTACATGCTGCAAATGATATGACGTCTGCCGAACTCATTCTCTGCGACCGTGTACGCTCAGCGATATGATTTTCTTTCAATCGTCCATCGTGGTGGTACTGTCAAAACGAAGGTCGTATATTTTCAAGATAAAATGATATTCCTGACACACCATAAACGGTAAGTCTAGATAATGAAGAGTCAAGACGATCAGCCATGAGTCCACAGGCAAGGCTGAGTGTACGCACCAAACGTTGTCCCAGAATGGCATGACTGAAAGATTATGAGCACGAAGAAGGCAAGCACCATTCAGAGGATAAATCATACATCAAAAACAGCCTACATTGGGATCATTTAATGATGATACTGACCCCGGAAAATGCGTAGAATCTCACCGTTAGGCGGCACCCTTGCGGAAGTGGCTTCACCTATGTTATATGAGTTCAGTCAGCAGCCCTGCCGGTCAAAAATCTTGCAAACCATCATTTGGTGCAGCTCCTGTCCATCTGTCATTATCGTACGCATGACTTTAAGACTGCCAGCCCGACTCACGTCGTCTATGATAACCCCCGCTGTCTTGTAATCAACTGGGTATATCACTAAAACAACCCGCTTCAACTGACAACCTTCATAGCAAGAGAAATATTAGCCCACCCTCGTCAAATCCATCCGTCTTGTCACCATGGGTATCGGGTATCTGGCCTCCATGGCCTGAATCTAAATGAAGAACAGGTTGCAGCCACGAATAATCACGATTGGAATGATCCTCACAATGGAAGAATAATGAATCGTGAGGTCTGGCGTCCTTTACAAGCCATTTCATAGCGTCGATCATATTCCGCCTTGTAGGCATTTGTCGAGGGTTTGTAGTCTGATCCATTAGCATGACGATATCCCCTTCTTTGAAACCCCATTGGCCTAAGGGAGCGATGGATCAACGCAGTATTGAGTGTGACGACCAAGAACTTACGGGTAAGGAAGCGCTTGACGTTCTTGATATCATTGATACACCCGCGAAGCTCACGCTTCTGACCTGCGTAGTTGATGCCAATCTGGATACCATCCCAATTGAAGAACGATCGTCCCAGCACGTTTTTCATCGATAACACTATTCACTCACACACAGCGCCTTCTTTCGTCCAGTACACCTCGAGTACTTATGTCCAGTGGTTGCACGAACTTGTTGTTGCGACTGGGATGGTATGAAATTGATAGCCACAGGTGCAGTAGCAGTTCCAGTAGAGTGTGCTCGGCGGCGATGTCCCTGTGTTGGCTTCTGACTCGGTTGCAAATAGCGAGAAGTTGTAGCGACGGGAACTACTTGGACTAGACCGGGCACATGCGAACTCTGGCTCTGGGCGGATATCTGTCGTGACCGAGGTTGAACTTTATCATCCGCGTAGCGAACATGACGAGATGTTGCCGCTGATACACTATGTGAATGATGTCGCGTGCGGTGGTTCGGATGATGATGCGATGGAGCGTGAACTGGAACAGGTCGCGGGGTTGCCAGTCGGGGTGGTGGTCCGGGAATGCCGCGGGGAGGAGCGGTGCCCGTGATAACTTTGGGAACGATAGCAGAACGCGGGAAAGTATGGTAGGACGCACTGAAAACCGGGAAATGAAGATCATCCCGCTTTCAGTCGAAGGTCCCACTTACTGGGTGCTGCGAGATACAGCATTCAGCGGCGTGTTTTTATAGTAAGAAAAAGGAGCGAATCACTTTGGAGCAGACCTTGATGGAGGCGCACTGGGTAAACCGAGATGGATGAATGGTGCTTGCCTGTCGACGCGACGCAATTGGAATCAAGCAGAGGAGAATAACATAATACGCGCTCACCTCATCTGTGTTGGAACGCCAGGGCTATTTCGCAATGATTAGCATATGTCTTTGGATTCCAGTTCCGATGAACACACTTGGACGGCGCCGGGAATCGTGGATACGAAGACATCGGTTCTGGAGCAGCATAATTGCCTCGCATATCCCACATCGTCGTGTTGATTTGTGTATACGCCTTATAGCGGGGAAAGCACGAAAGGAAAGGACACCCTGGCATGATGGAATCGCGGGGCGGAGGAATCAACAACGTCGTGGGTCTTTTATAGTGTGGAATGAGACAGAGGACTTACAAGGAGCGGGGCAGCCAACAAAACCAAGTAGAGGCTGGTGAGACAAGGGAGGCGCTCAGGGCGCTGCATTTCGAGGGCGGCATCGGCTTTATTTGACCGCTGACTCTTATGCTGGCATTTTCCTGTCATCCTCGTGAAACCACTACACTCGCCAAAAAAGGGCGTCTTAGCTAATCGAAGCGGAAACTCTGTGGGACCGACTCCGATTTGGAGTCCTCTAGTACCGCCTGCCACCACCCTGTGTCATTGTGGTATTTCAAGTCATCCTCCACGGATACGTGGCCACAAAAACCCTACAAAGCTCCGGATCGCTGTAGCATGGCACTAGCCAATGACATCATGCCATATCACCCAAGCCCTACTACAATGTGCTCCGTCAGCCCACGCAGACCGCATTAGTAGTTCCAGTGTCTGTTGGACAGGACAATGTAATTGGTCAGCATTGTCAGTGCGTTGCCCATAACAACCTTTGAATGATTGACACACTGCGGCCTTCATTGATCAGCGCCGCTTCCTGTGTGAGGCTTCCAAACCCCTGCCGGAATATGTGCTCGGCTTCCCACTGCCATCGCAAATTTTAGTGCCTCACGGTAAAGATTCAACGTTGCAACGATGTTTAATTGAACGCAAGTCAAGTACCGCGGCGTACGGGTTAGGGCGTGCAAGTAAATTTAAAGCTGTATAAGTGATCCAGTCTAGCCCGGTGCGGAATAACTTGCCAAGGGCCAACTCAATGCTAGATGGGCCGTCCTTCAAATCTACAAGGCCAGGGAAATTTCATCGCAAGTAGTTTATCGTAGACTAGTACGAGCTGTAAAGAGCGCCGGGTGGTTATCCATGCCAAATCCACCCAGCCAAGAGATTCATGTTCCACGAATCACGGTTAATCGATTAATCATTATTTAATCAGCGCCCCGACCGGTGGATTAGCTAAAGTTAATTAACCCTCCCAAATCCCCGGCGCCGCCGGTACACCATATCAAATAGAATTACAGTCGACTCCCTCATAACCCATACCTGTTGGGGCAGCCCAAAAGGTATGGGTTATGAAGGTGTATGGGTTATCAGCGAGATGGGTAGTAAGCGCCCAAATTTACTACTGCTGTTGATGTACAAGTCGTACAACAACAGGAACTCTAAGATAGTAGTTAATATGTAGTTATTTACGAATAAAATAATCTGTCAACTTTGTATCCTTCGTATCCTGCATCTCAGTGGCACGTGTTAGATTTAGGCCAAATTTTTAAATTAATGAATGCCATACGATTCCGCTTCTTTGATTGCGTGCAACCATCATTTGTCTCACTCCCAGCAAGGCCATTGAGCTTTCCCACAACAGATTTTTCATGCGAATTTAACCTCTTGAGCCCCTGCTCGAAGTCTGATGCACCATCAAGAATGTCGACCACCCGCTCCTCTCCAACAATATTCCCTTCATTGTCCAGCCAGTCCTGGTCAATATCTGATATGGGTTGGGAGGCCTTAAGTGCAGCCTCGAGCCGAATTCTGTTGCCGAAGTTTGGCTAAGCCTCTTTTCAGAACCTCAATGGGTTTCATGATGGGAAAGTTGGTGTGGTTCGGGTCATTCTTGCGGTTTTGAGCATGTGGTTATGTCATTATTCCTATTTTAGTAGTACATCACAGTAATCTGACCCTAAGTATGGGTTATGGGTTATGCTCTCGAAATCCCTGCGAACCAACTTGGTAGATCCAAAAACCTATGGGTTATGAGGGAGTCGACTGTAGTAGTCAAGCTCGAGTCGCAGCAACCTTTTCACTTCCTCCGCTTCTTGGTAAAATTCTGCTTGTTCAGCATATCCGAGCTCGAGGAAGAAGCCAATGTGGCAATTGCAAGACTCGTTGTGGACAACTGTTCGAATTTAAACACTGTGCATGTTAGTATGTATGTACAATTTATTCTCGTTGTTTCCAGGAGCCATCAACCTCAGAGCTCCCGAACAACCCTTTCCAAGATCCACTCTTGCACGGCCGGATTGACTAACACCAAGGGTACCTTGATCTGTCCGGAAGCGACATTTACAATCTCGCCCTTCCACTGACGATATTCCGCGAACATGCCCGCCTTCACAATGCGGATCGTTGGGAGGCGTGCATGCCCGTGCTCGAGCGCACTCTGATGCTCAGGGTTAGTGGCAACGAGGGCGTCAAATAATTTTTGCGCTGCCAGGTGTACGTTCAAGCCTATCATATACATGTAATCGGCTTAGTAAGTGGTCGCTCATCCATCATGCTTACAAGTAAGCGCACGCGAACGCGCCGACGCACCGAGAGGTCCCGCGAGCTCGACAAAGAAGCCCACAGTGGGCGGTAACGCGCGGTCATCAAGCACAGTCGTAAATTCTTGCGCTTGAATTGCATCCTCCGAGGTAAAGGCCTGAATAGCTGCTAGGAGTTGATCATCCGTGATTTGCACATATGGAAGGCGAATCGTCAACCTGTCCCAAACCAATCATCAGATCTAACCATGCCCGGTGCGTACAAATGGCGATATACTGACGATCTCCTTCCCAAGTACTGGAATACTGGGGAGTTACGGTTGGTGTCAGATCCGACGATATAGAGAACATCGCCCAGTCGATATCGCCACAAGCCATCTCTAGTCGTCAAAATCGGCTCGTACTACTTGCCCACTTCTACTTCCCACTGCGTCATCGCTACAATCAGCGAACATCTAAAGCTCCAAGGTGTAAAGTCAGACGCTGACCGCTTGGCAGAGGTTTTCATGGGTTTCATCTTGAGAGACATCCAAGAACTCAACGATGAAGAACGAATTCATCTGGTTTGTTTGCATTGTGCGGAAACCCAATCATGGCCTCCGATGCACCATATGCAAAACCATGGATGGAGACATCTGGTCCCACAATGGACCTCACCTGGATGAGATGTTTCAATGTATTACAATCATGAGAGAGCATGTAACCACACACCTTCGGAACCACAGTAGCAAATTGGCCACTACATACCGTCTTGAGCTCATTCACCTCTGGCCAAACGCGGACGAACCATCCTTCAAAGGAGAACGAAGGACCAATTTCAAGCAGTTCTGCTGCGCGTTCAGGATTGGCATGGAGCTGTGCCTGAGTAACACTTGATCAGTCACAACGTTCTGATTCATTGACTCCCGACTTACCTGCAGGTACTCTCGAACGTGATCGATACCTTCTAAATCAGGCAGCGTGCCATCCCTGATGCAGGATACGAGTACATCCCACTGCTCGTCCAAGTGACGAACACCGTCGGGAACGGTACGAAGAAACGGCTCAGATCTCGACGTGCGAGAAAAAAGAGACCATGAATTATCAGGAAGGAAGGAAGATGTCCAATAACGGTCGCTGCCCACGATACAGCGTAGCCTGAGACTAGAACGTGCAAGATGTTAGTAAATGTCATCGAGGATAGGAGGAAAAAAACGTGCTGGTGAGAGACATCCGGCCTTCGTCATCAGTATACCATCCAAGGGTTCTACGAATTGATCCCCCTGTTATGGTGCAGACAGGGATCCTTTGAACGACTTCACCAAGTGCACGTTCTATCTCTTTAACATCCCTATATCGCGTGCACACCACGGCAGCGAGCGGATCTTTGCTATTTGGATCAAACAGGCCGCGAGGCGGGAGCTTTAATCTTGCATTCTGATTGTATTTCGGTAGAATCTTGGGGTCATTCCAGATGTAGCGCTAGAAACTGTGAAAAAGTCCGGAAGTCCGGGGGAAAACAGATTCGCGACCTCCTCTTCCTTGCACGGCTGTACGTTGAATTTATCGTCATTTGGTCAAAGAAATCTAGATGATATGAACATCGGTTTGTATAGCTCTGAGATGATTGCGGCTGAAGAGACAAACATTGAGATGGAGGCTCACTAACAAGACCCTTGGGCTGCCAGTGCGCCGCCGCCATGGTCCCTGACTCTAAAGTGATCTGGAACCGCCGTCGGATCTGTGCATGCAGTGTTCACATGCTGTGGACCTGGCATATGGTCCTCTCCGTAACGCGCCAGTAAGTACGTACCATATGCCCTAATCCCGGATTGATGCATAGATGCACAATCAGTGGTTGGCATGTGCATAGGGTTCGGTGAGTTGCAACATTAATGAGCGCCTCGCGGGTCTCTTTCCTGTCAAAATCCCCACTGGCAGTGAAGTATATTTCAGGCTCATGATGATGGTGGTCCCAACCGTGTGCGTCATCATCGTTTGGACAATGCTTGGACCGTTTGGAAAATTCAATGGCGCGCGCAGGTGTTCTCAAGACACACAACACGCATGCGATCAGAGTTTGAAAGCCTCGAAAACACCAACCATGAGAGTCGACTGTTGGGTCTACGGAGAAGACGTCAACAGAATGTTTTCTGTCGAAATCTCAAAGCCTGAAGAAGACCGTCAGAGACCTCAAACAACGTATAAAGTTGAACTTCACACCTGACAGGCTCCGCAGTGTCAGCGTGACAGCCGACCGTCATCTCGAGCTCTGCTCCATCCCGGCTCACTTTACCGTCACCATTTCAAGCATAGAGATTGTGGGAGCCCTCAAAAAAGCCATAAAGAATGAGAACTCGGAGGCATTTCGTCGTGTGGACCCAAACAACATCACTCTTTACAAAGTTTTACTTGCATTCGGCTAAGATGGCTCTATTGACAGTGTTCTCGATGTCTCCAGTCTGGGGAAATCTTTGCAGAGTTTGCAAAGGTTGTCAGCTGTTTTTAACCCACGTCCCCCCGGAAAACCAACTTGAACTCCACCTAGTTGTCGGTATGTGACACTAGTGATTCAAATTTAACTTCCATGATGATCATTCCAGAAGGCTTGGTGCCTCTTCAATGTTGGATTCAAGGGAAAGATTTTTCAAACGACTTTGAACTCCCGATATCGATGAAGTTTATTATCGGCGGCCTCAAAAATGCGATCAAGGTGGTGCACAAAGAGTTGGGATCTATCTGCCGATCGCTTGAGACTGTACAAGATTCCAGTAGACGATGAACCCGAGCTCCAAGAGATCCTTGGTGGTCCGGGATCAGGTCAACTTCTGCAAGGGCATGGGTTTCTGGGGAAGATCTTCCATTTTCTCGGATCCCATGTGTTGTCGTTGAATTGCTCGGTGAAAGTATGTAAAACATCACAGTGTTGACTTGTACTCACTCAACCTCACAGAGATATCGAAACCTCCTCCATCGAGGATGATTGTCTTGAGGTCGATCCAATTACGGCCGCGCGCACTGCATTCCTGGCATCCGCTACAAAGGACAAGCCTTCCAGCACTTGTATTCCATCTTCATATCGGAAACAGGTTAATTCACAACATCGCAAATCTGTACCCTGTGGCCGTCCTCGCGATTATTCCTGCAGTCCTCCTGGATCCTGTCTTCGCTGAATTGACGATGACTGTCGGAATATCAAAGTAACAACTGAGGATGAGATGTTCGCCGAGCGCCTCGCGATAGCTCTGTCGGGATGTTTGAAAACTACAACATCCAGTTCACTGGCCCGGTGTCTCCGGAACGAAAACCATGGGGTGTACGATACGATGGATGTGCAGATGAGCTTCAAGGAACATCGTTATGTGATCGCCGAATTAAAGAATGAAACCGGGAATACGTTGGCCGAGCCGTATTTCCAAGCTATAGGATACTGCCTGGAGGCGACGAGAGAATCAGCTCTCACATTCAACAGATCTCCCCTACCGTGCCTCCTCCTGGCCATTTACGGTTGGTCCTCGCGTCGTCTACCAGTTCCATGGTGCGCTAATTGCTTGTTTCTGCCGGGTCACGTTACGACGTATGGAGTTTGCCAGAGCCGTGTGAGATTTGCGTCCGACGGTGCAACTCTTGTCAACACCTATTGCGTTTCACTTTCATTCCACCGATACTGTACCCACAATAGAGATACGGTGGCACGACACATGGCTGCTTTTCGCAATGCCTGAAGGAGTATTACAAAAACCTGCCAGCAATGCCTCCTCTCATGTCCGCAACGGTAGTCCCCCCTCCGATCACGATGTTCCCGTACCCAAGGAGTTATAATCCGCGTCGCGACGATGCTCGGATATTTTTTCGAGTATTCGGGATAGCTGTACGAGGACAAGCTCGTCTTCTCCGGAATTGAAAACAAGAGCGGCCGCAGTATCTGCGTCAAATTTGTTGAAACTTACTCGCCCATCGTCCATGATCACCTTGCAACTTCAGCATACGCCCCGGCCTTACGAGGGTTCGAACAGATCGCTGGTGGTTGGATCATGGCGGTCATGGACATGCTCCCTGCCGAGTTTGAGACGTTGGGCGCGCGCACCGACAAGGCACCCGCTCGTCTGTTCTCTCTTTGATGATATATTGGGAGCACTGTCATTGTTTCATGAAGCTGGTTATGTCCATGGTGATATTCGCGACACGAATATTATGGTGTCCACCGTCAATAAGGAGCTCAAGTTCAAGTTCTTCGACTTCGACTGGGCGGGAAATTTTGGGCAGACGCGATATCCCCTGAACGTGAATAGAGGACCGGGCTTCTGGCGGTAAGACTAGGCAGTTGACAGGGCTCCCATCACAGTTGAGCATGACATGAAAATATTGGATCACATTGTTAGGCAGTACAAACGAGGCAGATCTTGTAAACATCTAGGACATCACAGCGAGAACCTGACGAAATCTACACCGTCAGGAAATCCATTGCAAGTAGGTTATCGTAGACTAGTACAAGCTGTAAAGTTAGATTGGAGCACATGTTTATCATCATGCTTTCGCCGACCGATTCCCTTTATGCCAAGCATCCATGAAAAGCTCTGGTTATCAGATAGAATCAGGCAAGCTTGCCGCAGCCTGTTCTCCTCCTCCCATAGACGTCCGCTTCTTGGTATAACCCTGGGCAACGATGCCGTTGACCTTGGTCAGCATATCGGAGCTCGAGGAAGAAGCCAATGCGATCGCAAGACTCGTTGGTGACAACGATCCAAGCGAATAAATGCCCGTCGCGCTGTCTCTCGACGTTGCAGTAGTAGAACGACCCTTTGGTTTTGGGGAACCAGTGGAAACAGACCGCCGCTTGGTATCAACAGAGGTGGAACGCTTTCCCTGAGTTCGCTGCGCATGAACGTGATCGGGGTATGAGGGATAAGGCAAGGGAGGTTCCGGCCTCCTGGTCCGCAGCTTTTTCGTTGCCTTTGCGTTCTTGGATGGTAACGGGAAAAGAGAAAGCTCGGGCGACTTGTCTACATGATGCAGAGGCGAAGAACTGATGGCACCACGGGCATTCATGCTGCTTGCGGAGGACAGACTCGGTGACAATGATGAAGTGAAAAAGAGAGACTTTTCGAGAGGCGGTGACATCAACGATGGGGGGCTGAGAGGTAAGACTGATGCATGCGTATCAGGAGCTGAAGACCGCCTGGAGGCACCATCGGTCGATAAGCTTTTGTGGGGTGTTTGGGAACGGCGACGTTGAGGTGCCTTCGTGTAAATGTCAGTATATTTCTCCTCCTCGACTTCATCCCCCTTATGCGTATTTATTGATTGGTCTTCGCTGTATATTCCCTCTTTCGGCGACTCTTTGAATTCGGAGGAAAACGGAGTCACCTTGCGCGGCTTCACCATTTTTTCACCCTGAGTGGGAGGAGATAACGTGTCTTCCTTGAGACGAAATGTCTGCTTTGGCAAAACCGCTGTAGCATCAACGAGATCTTGCTTATCATCCTGCGAGCCCAGTAGCCCGAGTGCGTCCTCCATGTCACCGATGTAAAGACCACCATCCAGAGAGCGGCGTGCGCTGCAGGAACGACTTCCGCCCGCAGGTGCAGTCACTTTCGTTGTCTTTAAGCTGCTAACCCGACGCACTCGGTTTGCAGGGGGTTTATCAGCAGATTCATCGTCTGGCGCGAGGACGGTATACTCCTGGCGGACACTAGGTACAGGGCGGCAAGGACCTTTGAGTTTCAATATGTCAAACATACTGCGTCGGAATGGCTTCAGTAAATTTGTAGCCTGTGCTTTGTGATGACTGGAGTCGTTTCCGGAGGCGGGGTCTGGTAATGGCGGTGAAATACATATCTTTGGCAGGGAGACATCGTTCGATGGTTTGGGGGGCTGCCGCATAGCAATCGGGGATGTCACAAGGAATGGATCTTCCTGTGTGACCACCGTAAATCTCTCGCCATCACTCGAGGGAATGATAGTCTGAGTGTACGTCGGCCGTGTATGAAGTGGCAGAGTTGCGTTAAGGGTCTGCCACGCAAGCGTCTGTTGGGGTATGTATCGTGAACCATGAATGGTAAATTTGCTAGGAGTACCAGCAGCGAAAAGAGACACCTGTTCCATACTCGGATAACCATGAACGAGCAGACAATCTTCAACTTCATGTTCTGGTGGGACGTAAGGAGGACCAGGCAATAGAGTTGAAGTACGAAGTAAACGACGCTGGTTTTCTCGCCATTTGAGTAAGATTACGATAGTGATGGCACCGAGCACGACACCGAGTGCAATAAACAAAGGGATGAGATAGAGTATGTTCAGCTGGCGACGGTACGGAAGCTTGGGCAAGACAGCTTGGGGTGATGTCGTCGCTGGGGGTAACGCAGTGATCTGAATTAAAAAGGCGGTGGAAATGTCGCTTGAGAGAACGGCATCCTGAGCAATGGTGGCTACATCTGGATCGGCGTCCGAGGTAGCCATGAAAGGAGTCAAAGTTGGCGTGTCTCCTGCTGTATAATACGGCCACCAGTAATCGTATGAAGTGGTCGGTACCGATGGAATTGCTTGGTTGATTCTGTACCGATTGACAACACCTGGATGGGATTATGTAGGTAAGGCAATTAAAGGGAGTAGTAGATTTTGTACCCGGTGACTGTATATACACCATGCTTTCCTGCCAGGGAGACTCGCTATTGTGGATTGTAGTCGGGACCAAGCACGATGAATTGCACC
Organism: Boletus rubroflammeus; assembly: GCA_038090375.1. NCBI lineage: Eukaryota > Fungi > Basidiomycota > Agaricomycetes > Boletales > Boletaceae > Boletus > Boletus rubroflammeus. The sequence continues at coordinate 49,471 of JBBPMQ010000049.1, forward strand.
CGTGATTCCACTCCAAGAGCAGATAGGTCCGCTTCAGGCTTGTCGAAAGAAAGACCAGCAGCGATGAAGGTGGAGCGACGAATAAGATGTGACGATGGGGAGTATGAGGCGCTTGCTACACCTGACCGTTTTGTCCTCCGCCAAAACGTAGTTGGGCGAACTGCGAAGATACGTTAGAGGATCCATCACTTGAAGGACTTGTGCGTGCACTCACAAAGTGGGGGAGGTGGGGGAGAGAGTTGACTCCTGTCTGTTGGCGTAGACGAAGAGGAAATACGCCTGGGTACGTCTACTATGAGTGGGGGAGATTCTGAGGAGGTTGGCAGAACTGTGGGAGGAGGAGCTGATGCAGGCCGCTGGGGAGGTGGAGACCGAGTCGATGACTTGTACGTCCTCCTTGGGGGTGAAAGAAACGCCGCGTTAAAGTTGGAAACTTCGACAGGCGAACGAGGTCCGTCTTCGTCTGAGTCGACGCTCTCCAGAGTGACCATGACCGGCCGAGAGAGATCATTTTGACTTCGACGGGCGAAATTGAAACCCAACGGATTCTGTTGTGGATACAATGGTGTAGGTGAGACGAGGACGGTCAGATCCGACATGCTGTTTGCTGTCAGTAACTGCTGTCAGTAAAAGCTCGACATGGAGCTGTTACACTAGTAGCACTGTCAGATTGGTGACTGACGACGAGTCGGTGAGCCCCATCATTAATACAGGGCACCGCCACTCGTCAATGGTCACCGTCAAAGTATACAAAGTTGGCACTCGCCGCGACCAGAGTACTTATAATGACAATGTTGTTACGCTTTGCTCCCTCTCCGACTGGCGCTTTGCACCTCGGTGGTCTTCGGACAGCCCTCTACAATCATCTTTTCGCCAAGAAACATGGCGGTCAGTGGATACTTCGAATTGAAGACACCGACACCGTGCGCTCTATATTTTCCTGCTTTTTCTATCCTCAGACTTACACTCCGCCTGTGCAGTCCCGGTATGTTCCAGGAGCTGTCGACGACATTCGGTCGGCGTTGAATTGGGCTGGGCTCTCCTATGATTTTGGTGAAGTTCAACCTAGAGTCTGAGCACTCAAGACTCTGACGACCGCGCTTTCTCTCCAAAAGGCCCGGGATTGGATGGTCCACATGGACCGTATCATCAGGTATGTGATTGTTATTGACCCCATGTCCCTCTTTCACCGACTCTCTGGCAGTCAGAGCGTCTAGACTTGTATCGCTCGTACGCACATCGGCTCTTGGAGGTACGCACTATCGCTGCCACAACGTCTTTCCCTTTCAGCTACTCCTGCAGTCAGGTCACGCATACCGCTGCTTCTGCTCTCCAGACAAACTCACTGCTACAAGGGAGAGGTTGGCTCGTGCCGGATCCAACTCGACGTATGACAAGGCATGTCTTCATCTTACCGAAGAAGAGGTTGTAAGACGCGTCCGTACCGGCGAAAAGTCCATCGTCAGGCTCAACGTATGTCACCGTCTCGGTGTTAGTCCTTTTCTCGACTGTTTGTCTAGGATGACAGGCTCCCCGAACACATTCCGACGCACGACATCGTCTTTGGGGACTTGCGAGATGCTCATGCTTCTCTGCCAACCGATCCCGTTCTCCTCAAGTCCGACTTGTTCCCTACTTACCACCTTGCTTCTGTCGTCGATGACCATGAAATGGGCATCTCCCACGTAATCCGAGGAGAGGCAAGTTTTTTCCGTCCCTCAAGCAAGTCCTTCTCTACACGTCACCCTCCTAGGAATGGCTTCCGTCTCTTCCGTTGCACCTTGACTTGTATTCTTGCCTTTCGCTCAAACCGCCTCAATTTGCACATCTCCCCATATTACTGAATCCCGATGGTTCCAAGATGTCAAAACGCAAGAGTAGCGTTGCGGTCCTAGAATTCATGGTATGTTGCCTGGCCATGCCTATCCATCACCGCCTCCACACTCATCCAGAACACTAGAAAAGGGGATGGGAGCCAGAGGCATTGATCAACTGGCTTGCCTTGGCGGGCTGGGGACAAGCAGTACGCTCCCCTTTGGACACGACTCCTCCCACCCGGAGTCCCGAGAGCACGGCTATCCTGACGTTGCCAGAACTCATCGAGCAGGTGCGTCCTGAATATCCCGTCATCCTTGATCTGGTTGAATAACGTCTATGACAAAGTTCGATCTCGCGTTCTTGACGCACCGTCGACAAGTTCTGGAACCCGCCAAACTCGGATACCTCAACAAACACCATCTCATGCGGCGCTGGAAGAACGACCAAGGAACGTTGTATCATGCACGCAGGATACACGATCTCGTACGAGCTTCTTTCCCAGCCAGGTAGGTCGTGCAAGATGGGGGGGGGGGCAAAACTTTATACTTTTGCTTGACGTCATCTCGAACAGCCAATACACGACCCCGGAATACATCGTCAAAGTCATCCACGTGTTGCAGGTGAAACCTACTTGTGCTTGCCCCCCCAGACCCAGCTGACACCCCCATCCATCAACCAGGGACGGATAACCAACATACAGGACGTGCCCAACTTGGCTCCGTACTTTTTCGTTGATCCAAATTATTCGACGCCCGAGGCGCAGTTCATGAGCAGGTCGATATCCCGTGACGACTATCGTGAGTACCACCCATCACCCATCACCCATCACCCATCCGCTCGACCGAACTCTCTCACCTATACATCCTTTGCTTCACTTTTTTTCATCTACACGCAGGTCGCGCTCTAGAGGTCACCATCCCTCGCCTCGAGGCCGAGCCCGACACGCCCAGTGTTTCTGATCTCTCGTCTCTCCTTCACGCCGCTTGCGATGTGACCGGGCTCAAGCAAAAACTTTTTATGACGGCGCTTCGGCACGCTTTGACCACGATGAAGGTCAGTCCTTTTTTTCGTATCTCTCCACCTCTTTCCTCAGCGTGGTTCCTTGCCTCAGACTGGTCCGACCGTCCCTGAAACGATCGACGTACTCGGGATAGAGCGAACTGTCACCAGACTCAAGGGCGCCCTCCTGAACAGTCGCACAACTTGACTCCCTCACCCCCTCTCTTTCCATTTGACGAAGTTTTTTCCAATCTAAGTACATAAATATGTAATTGTGATACACAAATGCGAAAATGGCAGTGTTCTTTGTGGACAGATACGTGGATTCGGACAGTAACGGATCACCATATTGTTTTACAGCATCTCCCATCCACCGCTGTCGACCGTGCTCTCCAGCTTCCGCGCGACGGCCGTCGGAATACCATGGTTGAGCCACGCCTTCCGGATTTCCTCCCATCGCGGACTATGGATATACTGTCGCCGCCCCCGTCTATAATTTTTTTTTAAAAAACGTTTGCAATCCAAGTACCCAAACGCGCGCAACCGAAAAATGGGAGAACGAACGTACCTCATCGATATATCGATCTCTCCGTGTACGTCCAGGTAAGGCGACTGCGCAAACGACCCATTGTTGGCGTAAAGGTAAAGCAACGAACATCGCTTGACGATGAAATACAACCCTATCGCGCCGCCGCACCTAAACCGCCGCATCAGCATCAGCCGTCATCCAAAGCGCAAGTGGATGGGGTTCGACGTACTCTCGCGTGTGCATGTTACATTCCCCTCGCCCGTTCGAATCAATGTCCATGCAACAATTACTGAGCATACAACAGGTCATACCGCATATCAGACAAATAGCCGCATCGGTCGGTACGGTATTGCACCGCGCACAACGCATCACCTTGTCCCTCCCGTTGAACAAATTGTCGAGCACGATCGGAAGTCGCGCGAGGTGATAGACAGCGGGATAGTCCAGGACAACGCCACAGTTGAGCTGAGATGCCGCGTGAGAATGGCCATAGTGTGCACACCAACCCGAGAGCGCGTTTTGGAGCGTGTCTTGGTTGGGTAGATCCGATAGCGGGGGAATGTGCAGCAACGTGAGGAGACGCCGATATTCGTTATCATCTGCACAACCACCCGACGACGGTGTCGCGAACGCATTCGGAAGGACGGAACGGCAGAGAATGGCCGCACGCCGGAGGAAAGGCAGCGTGAACGCGTACAACAACTTTTCGATCCGAGCTTCGCCAAACATCTCGAACACGAGCGTCGCGGTATGATCAAACACAGGCGAGTGACGGACGACAGACATGAAGAACATCCGCACGTCGCCAAATAGGTCTGCATGGCTCCGCGACACGACTTGAATGGAACTGCAAGACCGCGCCTTGTTCAAGACGTAGACCATTCCGATGACGGTGCGTGCCAGGCATGCATAGTAACACAGCACGAGAACGTGCTGGAGCATCTCTGGGGCGACGGCAGCCGTCTCAACGAGAACCGTAAATGGATCACGGAGGAGCAAGGGATACGAATACGACGTGAGAGATGTCCTGCTCCACTCCGGCAGTAGGCGTTTGATAATGGCCTGTTTTATCCCCTCCTTCCCGCCGTCTGGTCGTCCTTCAAGCTCTATCTTCGCCAAAGAGGCCATACATCCGAGCAGAGACCGAACCATCTGCACTTGCGTCTCCGTTAAGCCGTCCGCGACGTTCCCACTCGAGCTCATACCCGTCCCGCGTGTCGCCACCTCGATCGAGGCGATCGTGCACCCGATGAGCTCCTCTGGTAAATAAATCCCCGAACCCCTCTCACCCGGATCGGGCTCCGGTCTCTCCCGTAGATGACGTGTCTGTTGTGAGACGGTCTTGGCCACGTTCATCACACTATCCAACATTCTGAACGTCTCAAAGTTTTCCCCGCGCCGAATCTGCACGGCATAGTTGGGATCCTGCGCGCTCCAAAAGACGAACTCGCCCGTGCCATTCCGGGACTGCAATGAATCCAGCACCGTGTCGGGTTTGGACTTGAGGATCGATATCCCAACCGCGCGGATCCAGTCAGGGAACGGGATGGTTGTAGCAGAGAGCGTCGATGACCGAGAGATAGGGAGAATGATGTTACCTAGGCTCTTACATAATGGACAAATGTATTCCTTGCGAAGAATGTTCTCTGGATGGTTTCGTGTTGCATGTGAACGATGCCGTTGACGAACGGACGTGTTGTATACTTGGAAACACTCCATGTGCATCATGTGGCCACACATGGACGCGTGTAAGCCAAAGCGGGTGTGTTGCGCCGGGAAACCATCAAAGTTGGGCGCGAACTGGGTGACGTCCTCGTAGTGGTTCACATCCACAGACGGGAAAGCCGACGGTGGTGGACGATGGGAATTGCGGTCAAGCGAGGACTGCATCCCCATCAGCTCATTGAGATACGCACTATGGCTATCGGGATGTTTCCGGAGCAGACGGCTGGGCTGGACGAGCCCGAGCGTACCCCACGGCTTCGAGTCGTTGAGATCCTCCTGGCACACGATACACGAACCATATTGCACCAGCTCTTCTGGCGCCTCCTCCATCTCTTCGTCTTCCTCGTCCTCCACGTCCTCAAAGTTGATCGCAAAACTCGCTTGTTGCGCCTTCATCTGAGCCATGATTGCCTCCTGACGCGCCTTTGCCGCGCGTTTCTTGAGCGTCTCCGTGTCTACGCCAGATTCCAAGGCGGTGACAACCCTGCGACGCGCCTGCACCTCCTCCGGCACAAATTTGGACATCTCCCCTAGAATCCATCCCACGCGAGCCGTGTAGGGCCTAAAGTGTTCCGCATGCTCCATCGCACAAATGATATCGATCAAATTCTTGCCGTCCTCAAAAACCTTGAGCGCAGACAGATGGCTAAACACCGACGCACGCTCCACCAACGCGATCATGACAAGGTAAAATCCCTGATCGAGAATCGCCTCCGCGGACGGTGGCGTCGTCCCCGCCGCTTCCGTCAACAAGAGAATGTTGTAAATCGCGTAAAACATCACTTGGAGAAGCACCTCCGATTCCAAGAGCGACGGTAAGATTGAGAATGGACCCGTCTCGATGCCGATCGGTTTCGGCACGATCACAGGGTCCGTCTCGCCTGTGTTCTTCTTCAACCGCGCCTTGAGCACCGCTTCGACTTCTTCGCGTCTGTTTCGAGCATAGTGGTAATAAAACGGGTTGACCTCGTCGTACAATGCGTCTTTGAGTTCGTAGGTACCCGTATCGGTAGTGGCTTCTGGCGCTTTAAAGTTGGCGACTTGTCTGAGGACGTGTTCGAAACAGACGTCGTCTGCCATGCGCTCGGCAACACGTTTCACGAGGTCGGTGTAAGAGCACGGTCCAGCTGCAAGTGCATGGATGATCTCGCGCCGAACGGCAACCGGAAGGGGCATCTTGGTCGCGCTACCCTTCTCAGTCAAGAGGGTGATAATGACATACAATACTTCCTCGACCATGCTGGACAGCTGAGTGCCCTCGTAAGTCGGATGAATCACCGCCCCGCGGAAAAATTGGAGGAGCTTAAACCGGTCAAGGATACTCACGATGACCGTATTTGGGTCGAGGATGATAAGGGATGTTTGGAGGATGAACAGATCTTGGTCATAGCACAGCTCGCGAAGCATGAAATCGCGGTAATGCAACAATTGGCCGCGTATTGGGAAGCCGTTGCGGACCCACAGTCCAGAGCGGATCTGGGCGACCATCGCGAGCACTACAAGACCAAACTAAACTCCTGACTGGAACGAGATAATCGTGAAGCTTACCTCGCAAGGGGAAATCGATCAGTGTGAGAATAGCATCCTCTGTCGCAATTCGTATGAACATGTCCCGCACGCTCGCAACGCCCACTCGACTCAGCGACTCTTCTGAAAGAATGTCGACATTCTTCAAGAGCTCCGCCAATAGCCAGTGCAACGAGTGGTGGAAGCTGACCCAGCCCTCTAGGACATCAAACTCCACGATCGTGTATTCGACATCTCCAAAGAGAACGTCGTGGTATGCCGGCTTTGAGAACTTGTTCTTGTCGAGCTTGTCGTTTTCCAACGTGCATACTGAGAGAATATCCCTTATGACTATCGAGATCGCGCTCATGAGCTGCGAGGGGGTCGCCCAACTGAAAGCCTCTCCGTACACCTTGATGACGCGCGAAAGAGAGAGCGTGACGTTAAAGACGCTTATCCAAGCGTCCGTCTCGTATTCGACATGATTCGTGGCCGCACGTTTATTCGGATGGATGCACATGAACAGTTGGCACACCTTGGCAAACTTGCGAATGAAAGAAGAATTCCTGGCGATGAGCTGTTGGACGGGTTCGTTGTGGCAGAGGTACCGAAGGTCACTGAAGATCGGCATGAAACGCTTGGACTTGAATGGGAAACTGTCCACGTCCAGTTCTGTGACCTCGGAGGCGTTTTCCGGAGCGTCGAGAATACGTTTGTCGACGATGTGGTTCGTGAAGAAGTTGATGATGATGTCGAGTAAACGTGCGACAAGATCGTGGTACCGCACGATATGACTTGCGACGGACGGGACAGTAAAGAGCTGGAGGGCAAAATATTTAATGGACGTTTCCGCCTCTCTATCGACAAGGAGATAGGCGTCCACGACGCGCGGATATACGGCCGCGAAATGGCTCCCTGTGAGTGGTCTTAGTTGTTAGGAATGTTTCATTAGGGAAATGGCAAACCTATGGCGAGTTTGTGGGGGTGTGATAGTATGAGGACAGATGCGTATATCTCCTTCAAACTGATACGCGGTTTCTTCCAGAGTCGAGCATGATATAAAAACATGCAGTCGATCCTACATGGATTGGGATTGCCGCCGAAGAGGTCGGGAATATTGGAAGCAGAACCGTAAGTGTTGCTTTCGCGACGTCTAGGAGAGAGCAATTCCGCTGCGATGACCTCGCGGATGATGAGCGTATCTGTTCCGAGTCTACTGCGAGTGAGGTCAAGCAGCCATTCGATGATGACCACGACGACCTGCTCTCTGAAAGTATCATATGCGCGCCGAATGGTGACGCCGATCTCGATTTTGGAGATGACCTGGGCTATCTCTAGGAGACGAGGGACATTGGTGTTCATGTCGATGATCTCACGACCGTGTTCGTCGATGGCGTGTGCCATTGCAGTCGCCTCTTTGCGATCACGGTTTGTTGTGTCGCAGATGAGCTGAATGACTTCATCAAATGAGTGTTTGTCGTCGTTCCAAATAATGACGGAGTACTGGTCTTTCTGCATGGGATCCGCGGTGGGCTGAAGCCGAAGGTCAGCCTCATTCGAAGGCACACTTGGATCGTCCGGCGAGCAGTCAAGGGTGTCGAGAAGAAAATCAAGGGCATAACCGATCGTACGCCCCATGTTGTCCCTGAGTTCTGGAGGGAAGGCAGCGCGGAATGGATAGTGAGGGACGGGAGGGATGTCTACGTCGGAGATGGACCTCGGAAGTACTCTTGGGGTTGTGTCAGGTGCGTGGACGGAGGAATCAAAGACGTGATCGGTATCGTGGAGGAGAGGGTGGAAGGGACATTGGATGTTGTGACGCCAAGCTTCGGCATCACCGCAGTCGCAGCAACCGCCCGACTGTTGTGCGATGAAGAAGCTGACGTTGTGATCCTTGTGAGAGCTGGAATGAAAGCAACGACTGCACAGAACACAGCTTTCGTCGAGCGCACAGTCTCTGAAGGGAGAGGTTGAGGGTTGAGAGGGAGAGAATGTAGGAACGGTGCTCACTTGCAGCGGAAACAGCTCTCTCCTTTGGTGAATATGTGACCACAAGGACGGCCTGGAACCACAGTGGCTTCTAAGTCCGCGCCTGCAAAGCCAAGTTCTGCTTGAACTTGACTGAGAGTGGCGTGCATGGGAAGACTGGAGTTGGAGAGCGGAAGGAAGAGATGGGCGTACGGTCCCCAGAAAGCGTCGTAAAGCTCTGAGAGGATCTCTGCGCGAGTTGCGGGCGTGAAGACGTATTTGCGCGAGCCAGGCATTGTTTCGAGGGCAAAGCGGAGACGAGATAAAGGATCTGATGGACGGTCGCGGGGGTTCATGGTCGGGGGGAATTTGGAGTTAAAGAAGCCCATAATCCCAGACATGTTTTCGACTCAACAACGGCGACGACGACGATGAGGGCGGTGATGGTTCATGCGATGGAGATCATCGCTGGGGCTGAGCTCGAGTCCGACGTCAGACTCGGTGGGCGCGGCGGTGCGATGGGTCACGTGCCCAGTGCTGACTTGTTGCCCCTGTCCTTTAAGCTTTTAGCGCGTGTAACCTCCGCTGCCAAAAGTGTCTTGAAAGTTGAAACCCTCATACATGAAATGTCTCCGCAGAGCTGGGCTCGAGCATGTTATTCCTAGTGTAGGACGTAGTGTGAGCTCCACCCCATCGCAGATTGTCCGATATCTCTTGAACGATGACCCTCTCCGATACATCGTCGTTGAGCCGACGGAGCCCGGTGTCGTCACGACAACGCAGCTAAAGCTATCCAGATCTACTGAAATATCCCGTCGATGGCGACCGTGACATGACACTGGCATCCAACCCGGTTGCGAACATATTTTCTGTCATAATTTCAAAGAGCTGCTAAGCTGCTAAACGACTTGAGCACAACCTTTTATCTATCGTGACACAGCTGGCATCAACGATATCCTTACAAAGTATCCGCTCCTGTTGACAACGAGAAGCCCGTGAAAGAGTCTGTAGCTTGGAGCCGCCACTCCGAATATCCAAGGTTCGTCGACCCTCCTTGTTCATTATGTATCGATGTCATCACCGACACAACTGGTGAGTCTCTTAGGAGGGGCTCACTTGCATCGCTCCAATGCTTATGGTGACTTGGGTCGACCTCCAGCTTATCACAGGATATTCCGACTCAAAAGGAAAGCATTTCTCTACTACCTCCCGTTGCCTTCATCCGTGACTTCCAAGATAAATTGGAGTGTACTCATCAGTCCGAGCTTGAGAATTACAATATGTAGCTCCTCGTGCAACAAGCAACCTGTACATGCTGTATCATAGTGAGGATCATCGAGTAATTATATAGGGTCATTTATATGCTGTGCTATGAAGCTACCATTTCCCGTCTTGTCTACACTGTATTTCACCCTAGTAGTATGACATCCCGACCTTCCTTGCACTCGCCCGCTTCCCTATCGCCACTTGCCCTCCTCGCTGACCCGCCCGTCCGTCTAGTAGATGGCGCAGCAATGGATTATCTCCTCATCGAAGCCGTCAACGCTCTCCGTGCGTCCTCCGCCGTAGCAGCCGCACGCGCCAAAAAGATCGAGCACGAAATGGCAGACGCAGGCCTACTCCCTCCGCCTCCACCCCCACCGGCTACAAAACCCCAGCAATCTCACCGTGACAGCGTTGGCAGCATGGTCTCACGCACACAAGCCGTATCCGCAGACGACGACGACAACGACGACGAAGGCGTACGGACCCGCCTGGAAGCCATCGGGCTCCACGTAGGTGGAAATTTTGCGGAAAGGTGTGACCTTTCTCGCCCGCCTGGTTGTCTCTTGACGTTCCGTTTAGGTTATGTCGTGACAGACCCTTGTTTGGTGACTCTCTCGACGCGATCAAGTTTGTCTGCAAGGAGCTCTGGGTATCCTGTTGGGACAAGCAAGTAGACAACCTCCGCACGAATCATCGCGTCCGTCCCCTGTCTACTCTCTCCGTATCTCCCTGCTGATAACCTCGATGTTTAGGGTGTGTTTGTGCTACAAGACAACTCCTTCAAACCTATCTCGCGCACATCTTCATGGCAAGGTCGTTCTGAAGCTCTCAAACGTGCTCGAATAGTATGTATTCCGCCTCACCTCCAACTGCCTTCTTTCACTGACCTCTGCCGCCCAAAGTATGTCGCCCTTCCAGCAGGACTCATTCGCGGTGCTCTCGCTCGCATCGGACTTCACGGAACCGTGACCACAGAAATCACCTCATTACCTCATTGTATGTTAACACAGTTCTGCTTAATATTGCTCGGGCATCTCACTCCACACTTGCCCCAGGTACGTTCCAGATTAAACTGCCCAAGAATTCATAGGTCTATGCACCTTATTGGATCTGTTGTCGCGAGCTCTAGCATTCATCGACACGAACCAGACGAATAGTACACAGACGCCCCTCACGCTCATGGCACATTTCGCCGTTGACCCCAAGATCGTTCGTCTGAGCGTCCATGCGATTAGTATCGTCCCGCATGCGTTATCGCCGCGGAGAAAAGGCATACATAGCAATACGTTTTACTCGTGTGCAGCAAGCACTCTAAACGAGGAAGTATTACCCCCTCATCCTGCACCCGCGTCCTTTGTCCGACGCTGGCGATGGTGGAGTTACGGAAAGCTCAATCCAATCCTCAGTGGGACATGTCACCGCACTCACTCGTCTCTTATAATTCCGTTTCCTGCCCATCCCGGTCCCAGCACCGCCAATAACGCCTTTTGACTCCGTAAGTAGGTTAGGAATCCTGGACCTCAAGGATGGCAAATCGGATAGACGCGCCTATCGAGTCGCTTCTTGATCGAGAGAGCGATTCTATTTTATTTTAATAGCTTGGCTCCCGGCTGTCAGTATTCTGGGCGAGGTCGGGCAAGACGAACTAGCGAGAGTCTCTTCTGCGCACACAGTCCGCGGGACTCGTTCATTGACACAGTGACGTTCTTACTCCGAGGACTCGTGAGCATAAATGTTGATCCGTGGCCGCATCAACTTTGACGCCGGTTCAATTCACCGCGTTCCATGTAGCCGGCATGGCCTTCGGGAGCGGGTCCGTTCTGATCGTGAAATAGTAGCAACGAAGCCATCATTATATTAAATCGTAAAGTATAAAGGCCAGTGATGGTGATGGAAGCGTACTGCGACTATGGTACACTAAATCCAGGTACATACCATATACATAGCAAATAGATGAAACGAACGTTACGTATGAATATGTAGAGGATGATTGATGAGCACTGAGCACTGGCAAGTTAGTAGGGTAAACGGTAGAGCACACATTGGTGTCCAGTACACGTTCGACAGATTGCAATGAAATGGTGTCAAGTGTGGCTTGTGGATGTTGAATCATAGAATTTCAGACGGGGTGGAGTCTATTGACCGACGTCGGCACCATGATCACATCCCGGGCCCTATACCACCAGACCCCATCGCCCCGACACCACGTATCGCGTCTGCGATGATATGCCGTGGACTCGACATCGAAAACGACTTCTTCGTATTCGGAGAGGTGGACAAAGTGGGCGAGGTCGAGGGTGAGAACGAGGGTGTCGGGGACGACGGCATGGGGGAGATGATGTCTGCTGAAACAGAACGTTTGGAGCGCCATGGAAAACGTATGTGCGTGGGCGAATTATGGGGAGGGATGGGTGACGGCCGCGAAGAGCCGGGAGATGATGGTATTGTGATGCGGGTAGATTCGGGTACGGGCTCGTGTGATCGGGGTGGGGTACTGTCCGTAGCAGGGGATAACGCGTCTGTTGGGGTAGGTGGCATGAACGAAATGTGAGGCGAAGGCAACCGGGAACGAAGGCGGCCAGAGAGGGAGGGCAGTGTGGACAGGAGATGAGGTGATGGCGCACGGGGTGGATCCTCAGACAAGGTCAAGTCCGGCGTCGACTCGGAGAGTTTGGGCAGACTAAGAGACGAGGAGGACGAACAAGGTGGCGGCGCGAGAAAGTGTTGCCTGCTTGGGTGCAAACCAGCAGAGTCTCCTGAACAAGACGAAGGCGTGGGACTGGGCACGGAACTTTGATTGGCTGGAGTGACCGTGAGGGAAGACAGGGATCCCGCAGGACTCGGGGCTGGCGACGCCGTAGGGCTTCGCTTTGGAGATGGGAGGGGAAACAACTCGTTCTCGTTCTCGTCATCTTCCTCTTCTGGAATGCGCGGTGTAGCGGGTGTTATACGAGTGGGTGAGGGCGGAGAGCGAGCATCAGCCGCAGACCAGTTGGATGCAGCGGTACGACGGAGGATCAACGGCATTCTGCATGCTTCCTTGGCTTTCGCATCATTGGACCACAGCGTCTTCGGGGTGGTTGTCAAGGGTCCGGTGTCGCTAGAACGCCGACGCTTGTCTATCTCATCCACACTGATAGAGATCCCTAGATCGCCGTAGGAGGCAGAAGCAGCACTTCCTGTAACGGTAATAGTGCGGGGACGACCATCTGCACTCAGGCTACGGCGCCTTGAGGCAGCACGCGAAAAATGCTCTGGCCACGCGTCACCATCGGTGAGAGCAGCCTCAGTGACGGACTGGCATGCTGCACAACACGGACGCAAGGGCACCGTGACAAGTTCTGAGCGAGACGGGGAAAGAGAGGGTTTCCGTGGGGTGCGGGCATGTCGAGTTAACGAAGAAGTGCTGGGACAAGAGGGACCGGAAGGCTGAGGACGATGTACGAGACAAGGCGGGAGAGGCATGTCATCGGGGGAGCGAACTATCGAGCGAGGTTTGCGTGAAAAGCTGGAGCAAAGTTAGATGCACGAATAGTATCTGCAAGTCAAGCGACGTACGATGGAAGGGGAACTCGCAGGACTCGGTGTGACTGATTCTCTTCAAAAGAGGCGTCTTCGGGTGGAGCAGGAGCAGAAGGACCCGCGGACGACGTCCGTCTCTTCCACAGCGGGAGCGCATACGACTTTGTGACGACTCTTGGTCGCCTCGAACGGTGCGCAAGATCCGGAATGACAACACATTGAGTCTCGAACCGTACGGCGCTGCCACGCTCGTCAAGGGGCTCGATGGTGGATCCGGGTGTATTAGTACCGGTCGCTAGTTCTACCGTCGACATCGATGAGGACGGTGAGAACAGAGGGGGGAGGTGTTACGGATACTGTGTTTCGTCCAAGGCTGGTCAGTGGATCTGGTTCAAGAAACGCATGAGGAAGAAAATGTCATACGATCTCCGGGCCTGTTTCGGCTACTAGCTAAGGCGACAACCGTTAATCTTACCTTTCTTGTTTATGCCCGTAACTAGTACGTGTTACAGCTCGTAATAGACACCGTTTTGGCGCAGTTCAACACGCCACCGACGGCAGGAGTGGCGTGCTCATTTATACCGCCGCCATCATGACGAGCAAACTGGATTCAGCTGTCACTCATCCCTCCTTCAATAACCGTTCAAGCAGGACGACGAGTCCATATTGCGGATGGCGGCATCCGCAGTTCGGTGAGGGGAGGGAGCGGTCATATCTCAGTTCCGAGCAGCCCCGGGTCTCGCTAATTAATTCCATTCACTGCCGGTTCGCATCCACACTGGCAGGATAAACCACAAGTCAAGTCAATATACAACCTCAGTATCATTGCGGACGCGATACTATCAACTCACGTTGCAACGTCCCTCCCATACGAAGCGTCAAAATTCCTATCCAATGCGTGCCTGACCCTGGACACGATGTCGCACCGATCATTTGATGGCAAGTTCTCTCTCGAGCATTCCCTGAACATGGGATGCCGTTCATGCTGGTGGTTGACGATCAAGCATTTGATGCATCCCGGCGAAGCGGTTGTGATCTCCCCAGGGCGTCGACCGCTCGGTTGATTGATTCACACCCTCGTCGGCATAAATACAGCCCGGCGTGGGTGGAGCCCTCCGAAACTGCGCTTGGCTGGATTCATCCTTCACGCCAAGTGAAGATGGTGGTTCTCGCGCATGAGCACTACACCTTGGCATAAGCCCTTCCGAGGAGTTCGTGACCTGATCGCTGGCATCCTTCAAAGGGCACTTCTCTCTCGCTTGACATATCAATATACACCTCTGTTCCGGCGGAGGTGGTCAACTGATGCTGACCCTACCGTGTACATGGTCAGAGACGAGTATGACCGTGCGCGTGACCGCTGTATAGACCTCGCAAACAATCATTTATCCGGGAACACTACTGTGTGGGTGCTACATACTCAAGTTGGGGAAATGACTGTAGGCGTTTGTTGGCCTGTTAGTACATGTGACCAGTCCTAGATCTCCCGATCGTTGTAGTATTATTGCACCATACCAGTACTTTGTTTCGTATTCCACGAAGTGCTCTCTTAGAGGTCAGTCAGTGTGCGAAGAGAGGCCGACCTGGGCTGTCGAGCCTGTTTCGTGTACAGTGCGCACATGGACAGGTAAAGGGGCGGTAGTAGGTGTGCGGTCTCGAACCTGCGCCGAAAGCTCTCATCAGGCCTGGGCTTGGCCGCTGCCCTTCCAGTTCCGCTTAGGGAACTACCACTGGCAGCTTTGTAGCAGGCACTTCGGAAGGGAGTGTAGAGGTAGCTTATGTAAAGGTGGGAGAAGGCGTGCTCCCACCGTTGCACTTCTGCGTTCCCATGCGGAACTAGCCGACGGTGTGGAGTGAGTCCTGTCTTCGCCATCCACGAGACACTGACTACAGTCCTGCGCGCCGCGCGCTGTCAGTTCTTCAGCACCCGGTCGCGACAGACAGATCATCTATCGCAACGCTATTCTCCGCGGCGATAAGCTGACACAAGTTGTCTTTGCTCTGGCTCAGATCGTGTCCACTGACAAGATGAGTCTATCACATTCGTAGGTATCGATTGCACGCTGACACACCATCATTTCACGACGAAGCCAATTGACCACCAAACGAACTTCAAGTAACGTTGTAACCTTTGATGGGGCCAATGTACCAGTCATTATGTTGTCAGGTGGAGATTCTGTTGCTTTCCTCGGTCTCTATCTCAAGTCCTCGCCAAAATATCAATTTCTATATTACGGAGAGACACGACCGCTTTACAGTCATGGCCTAGAGACATTCGACAGTTTCATTGTGATGAGTGGATCACTTTAATTCAGCGGCCTCATATGCTCACTGGTGGCAGTTCACACACCACTTCTTAAGAAGTCAAATACCCACTCGGCAAAGGCAAGGCGTAAATTCCTGCACTGCTTACCAGCAAAGTTGCCCTCAGGGGATTCTGCTCCACCCGAAGCCCCCCGACTGCGGGAATGGCGTTCCAAATCCAAGTGCCCAAGCGATCAGAAGCACGCATAGCTGTGGAACCACATCCGTGCTTAGGTTTTCTTGTAAGCGATTGGGCTGTACCCAGACCATTTATTTGAGGTGCGATTCCATGTTCTGAGTCCTCGTCCTTATCTTTGACGATGAAAGGAATGTAATGCGTTGGCCATTTGGTCCTGGACGGCATGCAATGTTCCGTTTCACCGTTTGAAGGACGGTTCCCACCGCAGTGACGGATTATCGGCGCATTCCCTCTCGGCGGTCCAATTCATCCGTATACAGCACCAAGTCTAACACAGGATCGCTCGCATCTCGTCTGGAACATGGGGTTGACGTTCCCAGGTAGAGCTTGGTCGCGTGAGACAAGTCGACTCCTAATTTGGATAAGATATGCCTTCGAACTGCACCCCCGGGCGTTCGTGCCTCCCCGCTGTAGGCAGGAGTCGCTGAGCAATCGACACAGGATGCATCCTCAGCACCTCTCGCGCAATTGGAACCGATAGTGATCGTGTCTATCATTCTCGCACACGCTTTGGCGAGTTCTTTACCAAATCACACGTCTCGCTTCTGGAGGAATCCGCCGCGCATCAAGACCTTTTCTCCTTCTTTTTCAGTTGACCATGCGATGCTCATAATTATATTCCGAACTGCAGCCATGATCATGTCTTATCACGCGATCACTGCAGGCAGCAATCTAACCAAAGGTGGCTTTGTCCGGGCTGGAGCTCAGGCTGTGCCTTAAAAAGAGCTTATTTCCCCAAACTTGAATGCACGCCAGCGTCTATGAAGGTGAAAAAGTTTACCTAAACTATTGATGACGAACGGGTCCATCCTGTGGTTGTTACCTGCCTGCCACTGATATTGATGTTCATCATACTAGGCAGCGTTATCAGTGGCAGGCGCACAGCGAGTGCATCAAAGAAGCCTTTTTTTGGATGTCGTCCATTCTGATGGCACTCTGTACTGGAGTCGCCAATCACCGTCACGCGGTCAGTTCTCCAATTGCGTTTATCCTCGTACTCACCCAGGTTCGTCCCCAATAAGGTTTTAGGCTCGGGTAGATAAGCATTTCGTCAGACATTGGTCGGAGTTTTCTCGCCGATCTCGGAACCCAATCATGGTGGAGGCACAAACCCTTATCAGGCGCCCGCCAAATGATTTGTTCGCTTCCTGTATGTGTTCCAAAAATCTTCACAGCATATCACGAATAGATCTCCCACCTACGATACACCATTTATGTCTGGCACAAGTCGTTCCCGACCAGGGAATGCAAGTATCGTCACCTCACCCTGCACGCGTCCACTCTCGCATGGCTCAGGTATGGTCGGAACACTTAGTGCCGCCGAAGGCAAAGGGGGATCCATTTGTACGTTCGACGTCTGTGGACACGTCTTTCTGTTTGTTGATCTTACCTACCGTAGCTCTCGTCCGGACGAGGGGGATCAGGCAACATTCGACGTTTGTATACCTCCACCAATGGCGAGCAACCTCCCGACCTACCTCCACTTTCGCCTCGCGAACGTCAAGGTACATCCAAAAGCGATAA
Organism: Boletus rubroflammeus; assembly: GCA_038090375.1. Classification (NCBI taxonomy): domain Eukaryota; kingdom Fungi; phylum Basidiomycota; class Agaricomycetes; order Boletales; family Boletaceae; genus Boletus; species Boletus rubroflammeus. The sequence goes on from JBBPMQ010000049.1 coordinate 66,831, forward strand.
AGTACGTCCTTCGTTTCGACTTGCGCGTTCAGAGCTGCTCACTGAATGCCACGGTTTGGAACTGAATCAGTTCACGTCCAGCGGACGGGGGGGTTCTGGAAACGTCAAACCGTCGACGTCCTGTCTGGAGGCTCATCCGCTGACGGCTTCCATCCTCAGTCAACACAGCGCCGTGCAGACGCAGTACGAACAACGGGTGAGAAAAACCCATGCTGAGTCCAATGTGGTCGTTAGTCATCCATCCCACACTGCCCGTCCACGTGCATTGTTTGATGTGTCTTTGTGCAGCGCTCGTCTGGGCGGGGCGGGTCTGGTAATATAACTGATCCGCGGCAGCGGAGCCGTTCGCAAGAGCCCAAGACTGCGTCAAAAAAGGGTTTCTTCACGAAAAAGGGCCGGGAGAGAGGTTTAATGTACGTTGATGGCGACATGGACAAAAGGTACGGTAGGGCCCGAACTTATTCCCGTGACCAGCCGCTGATATCAGCCCAATGGGTAACGTTTCCGTTCCTAGAATAAGTCGTGCCACGTGCTCTTCAGGGAGTTCCAGGGCCTTCGACGCAAGACAGAGTGAAGAGAGTCGTGTTAGCAATGGATTGACATCAAGTAGTGACGTGACGACTGACCCTTTACCGAGCGAGGCCGCTCACTCCAGAAAGAGTCGCAATTTCCTGACCGGCTGGGGTAAACCGCCACCATTACCGAGCTCCGTGGCGCCGCCTAGATCGCCATGTTCACCATCGTCCACTGTGCCAACGTATCCTCGAAGTCGGCACACTGGCAGCCCCGGCTCGAGTTTGAGAGTACATTCGTCCACGTCGGTGTCCACGTCGGTCGTCTTGGAGGACCAAGAGTATGTTTCTTTCTTGGAGTTTTGATACCCTTGAGTCATCCCTGCCTTTATTTTATCTTCTTTTGTTGACCGGAATGGCTCACATGCGAGATATTTATTTCGGAATCATGATGAACATTGTGTATATAGGGTAACATTCCCTACGTGTATTCAGGAATAGATGACTGTATTTCGAGTGGTTAGCCAGGGTTCTCACAAGACCGCATCGAATCCTTGTGCTCCCTCCAGGCCTTCAAGCCTGGAACTTCCCTTTCTCAAGGCTCTTCGTCCTATACGGCGTCAATTCGAACAGATCCATATCGTCACGCGTGCCAAACTGATGCCTGCAGCACTACTTGGGCTCCATCCAGAGATCTTCAGCTTGTAGATATCAACGGTTACAGTAACCCGAGCACCGAATTTGGAAGGCCCTGCAAAACCTGTGATACGAGCACGGCCCAGGAGCTCGTTTGAAAGGAGCTCCTAGAGGGCACTGCCAGCATCCGCATGTGCAGAGCACGTGGCCTATTCAGTCGGACTTGCCTTTCCTATTTTACATACACATCTCGCCAGAGGCGGGGTCCTGTTTGGGGGATGGGATAACGACGAACGAAAAAGCTACTGCGGAGAGACATACAGGCGACAAATTCCGCTACCGTCTCCACGTACTATGATTTGGGACGGCAACGGATATCGAGCGGTTTATTCCCCTTGGGTAATGAAGCCGTTGTTTGATTCGATTCGAACGACCACCGTGGAAGACGGCGTGAGATACAGGGGTGGATGAAGGCAAGGGAGCGCCATGGTATCATGGTCATTGACTAGAGCGTATATATAGGTATGGTTCGCCATCTTTTTTGGTCCTCGCTTCTCTTTCCATGCACTCATCAAAACCCTACTCGTCCGATTTTTCCTTCGTCCTTCGTGTCTTTGCCAGAGTCGACGGACACGGACGGAAAGATCGATACACATCCCGAGCCTGAGCCTGAATACCCAGAGGATCGATTCTCTCCTGAACCGCACTTACATTGAGGGGGTGTGTCGCTAGTGGGGCGGTTTTATGGTCGATCCAGTAGCCAGGGGTTCGGGAGTTACGCAAGGAGGGTGGTGCTCGCCATTTGGTCGAAGCACAGCGTCCAATGTGTGGTCGAGTCTTTCGAGATAATCACAGATAGCCTGGTAACCGCTACCTTCGAGGGTGCGTTGCCAATGGCCGGAAGACATCGTTGGGTGAAACTAGGGAGAGGTTTCCAATGCACGGCTGACAATCGGGTAGAACGTAAACTCACCAGAGACCCACTCGGAGGTCACCGGCTTTGTTTGTGTAAACCTCTTCGTCGACGGCGCTTAGCATATTCTCTTGCAAGTTGCCACGTTTCCGCGACCCGCTCCACAGAGATGTTGTTCGATCGTGATGCCGGGATCATCAAATGTCTATCAGGAAAGATGGTCACTGATTGAATGCCAACACGCGGATTCTGACTTCATGGAAGGCGAATCGACACATCATTTCGTGTCGAGAAGACAAGGCGATTTTGCGGTCGTTGGTGCAAGAGGGTTTCAAGGTTTATTCGCCTAAGCTGATGTTGAGAGGCGCATTGAGGCAGGAGATTGAGTGGGAGAGGGAGGAATGTCTGGTAGCCGACTGACGAAGTGCGATATGGAGTGGGAATAATTTGGTTTGTACTTTGAATCTGCATCCGATATGTGCCATGTTATATTAATAGTACTATTCATCAAGTACGGGCGTGCCATGGGGGTTTGGGTCGATCTCTATGATTAACTTGTGAGGAGTGCGTGTTCACAGGAGTGCACTCGAGGTGATTATAGTAGTACACGGTTATCATACCTGGTTGGAGCCTGCTCCCACCACCACGGAGAGTGGCCGGGGGTTGCGGCGCTCAGCGCTAATGGATGCCATGATGCGCCAGTCGTGATCGTGTGATCAACAGCCAGTGTAACCCACTGATCGTCCGCCGCTGGCATGGCGATGTTCACGAACTTGCACTGCACGTTTGTTCTCTCACTTGTCACTGAAATCATGATTTGACGGCTAACGGTGATGGTGATCAGCGTTGCGGTTCAACCACACGGCGCCCAACTTGATCGTCTACTTGGGTGAAATTGTCTCAAGTCCCCTCTGATTCTGAGTGACTTCCGAGCATTAATATTGTCACGTTTGCTATCGGCGAATCGGAAAACTCAAAGTTGGCACGTCCTTTATACGATGTACACTTCAAGATCGGCTCGCCTTCAAGCTTCATCATTCATGTTGACCAGCGTGGGATCCAACAATCACTGGCACAGCAAAAATTTTAAAGGCACACTGACCGGTCACGGTTCACCGCAGAGCTCAGCGCTTAAAGGATCGTTCCAGGCTTATTAGCTTGGCTGCTTTGCGCCGCATGAATCATTTCGGTTTCTTCTCCCCCTGGTCGGTTGGAGTCATATTGGGATGTCACTCACCATGTCCGAGGTAGCTGGGCTACAGACATCTAATGTGGGTCTTCTACTGAGATGTTCGAGCGTCCACCTCACCCTTTCCTTTTCTTCCCTGTTCTCGGATCCGCCCTAACTCGGGGTAACGGTATTATCAGTATTTCAACGGTATGTCTTTCTTTCGCAAGTAATCCACCTTGCTTTTTTTTGTTCGGCGTCATGCTTACATATGAATGACCCTCAGTTGCTGGTATGGCGATTCTGGTGAGGAAGATCCGCCTAAGAAATGGGCATTTCTCTAATGCAAATGGACTGCTGGTAGATCTTTGACTACGTGATCACGCTCGAGGACGAAGTATGTGGATGCGATGGAATTGCCATCAATGCATTAATCCTTCGTTAGGCACGATGGGTATGGGGTCGCAGCTGGGATGTGGCACGACTCGTCTTTACGGTATCGAGGTATCTACCATTCGTGGGCATGGGGATGACTGTATATAGTGAGTGTGCCATCGGGAGATTCTTTTTTTTGCTGAAGATGCTGCGCGGGAAGCTGTCTTGCGCTCGAGCTCAGAGGTATGTCCAACGTATGCGTGTTATTGTGGATACCTAATCGAATATGGCGATATTGGTGATATCGCTATACCCTGATAGCCCTGCGGACCGGGTTTGGAAGAGAATAGTGGGTAGATGGGGTTGACGTCTTGAGCACGCAAGGATTGACACCTTTTTTTTTTTGCCAGTCATTCATATACTGGGTATTATCGCTGCAGAAGGTACGTTGCCTCGCTTCCCTGCATAGGCAGCGCAACAATGTTGTTCGTCACCAAGTGCTTCTGGTTCTACGCACGTATGCGTTCTGGCAAGGCGATAAGCGGGTATTGTACGGCCTTCTTGCATATGCTGCCGTGAGTCATCTCTTTGTCGTTGTATTTATTTTGAGTCAATGACACAACTTAGGTGACGATCTGTGCGGCCGTCGCGATCAACGTCATGCCGACGCAACTTATCCCTGGAGGTAAGTCTCGAGCTACGTCAGTTGCTCTTCTCTGGACCCATCTGTTTGGTGCACAGGACAAACTCCCTCGGGTTGCTTTTTGATCGCCTCTCGAAATAGTACTTTCGTATACTTGTTCTTGTTGGTTTTCGAAATAGGTGATTAACCTATCTATCACATCGATTCATCACTGTACATACTGATTTTTTTCAGTGATTTTGTTTTTAACGGCCTATAGGCATGTTCGTGCCTATCGTGAAGTGAAGACATCCATCGTGCACACAATCTATCGGGATGGCATGTTTTACATCTTCTGCATCATACGTGAGAGAAATCTTCACGCCCATAGGCCCACAGCTTACCTTCAGGCGCAGTCATCACATTCACCAACGTGATCATTGATGGTGCATTTCCGGTAGATTTTTTCATCCATTGCATGCATTCAGACAATGCTAACAAGGACGGTTGTTTTCAGTTTCAATTCAGCGACCTCTTGGACATGTGTGTGACACTATGTTCTTTACGTCTTTGCCTTTGCAGAAGCTCTGATGATGGTTGTTTCACTTGCAGACCCCAGATCACCCTTCACAGCGTGCTTGCATCCCGCATCATGTTCAACCTACGCAAGAGCTCCTACTGTCTACAGAAAGGGACAATGACAGATTCGGACATGTTTAGCGATGTCGCATACTACCCGCCCTTGAGCTCACAGTCTAACGGATCCGAGTTGTCTGGATCGGGGTCGCAGGTGTAACACTGATGAGTATCAATGTCGAGGTGTATGATAAATTCATTATTTCAAATCTAATCTGAAGAACGGGGTGCCACTTTTTTCGTCTGGAAAGTTGGTGCTTATTTACAGCGGTTTCCGAAAGTATGTGGAAAACAGATTTTCGAAAGTCGCGCCTCGGAGACAGCCGGGAAAGGACCCCGGGCTTAGCTGAGTAAGCAACCTATAGTGTAGAATTGGATTCATGTGAACCTACTGTACGTTGCTTGCATGGCTGAGCAACCAGAAGATTCTCGTCTGAAAACAGGCAGTATGCCTTTGCAATAGCCCTCACCATCTACTCCCCACTCAAACAGCCGTCCAAAGGTGGCAAAACTGTTTCCAAGCAACTAGAAAAATCCATAAAAACTAAACAACTACTTTTTTCACCTGATGAAGCTAACTACATTAAATTCCTGGAAAGTATTCTCGAGAAGCATGGAAAAACCCAGTACAAGGTCTCTAGCAAGCAGCAGTTTTCATTCAAGTACACCACCCCAAAAACAAAGAGATAAGACTTGTATGGTCATTCTGGAGATAAGTTGCAAACTTGAAACTGTCTGTTTGGAACAAAAAGATACCACAAGGTAGAGGCAATTACCGCGATCATTTTGAGCCCCTAACCATGAAAATTGGTGGTCGTGTTCTTGAGATAAAAATCAAACAAGATCATTTTGTGCATCAATGTAAGATTCATACTACAGTGATTTTACAGGGTTAGGGGGGCCGACACAAGCGAGCGAAGCAAGCTTGTGGAGGGGGATGGAGTTTGGGATGGGTGCCAGATAGGTTATAGGTGATGGGGTCTCTACCCCATGCGCTTCCTATTTTGTCAGGTTGACTCATCAGACCTCTTATGAGGCCATCTAGGTTGTCCCTAGGGTGGATTAACCCCCAACCTAGGGTTTATACATTATCTCATTCCATATATGTGCCAGAGTATGTCCGTCCTAGACTGTAACCAGTCATATAGCTATCATCTATGTAGCCCAAGTTACTCTTATACAGTGTTAAATATATTATACTATCGGTTTGGTACATGACTGTTATGGTCATCTTGTGAATTCTCGTGCATGTCCCCGCGCAAGATCAAATGTCGTCTGTGCACGGCGCATTGTGGCCGTCCCGGGACGGCCACAACGCACAGTGCGCACATGTCACGTGACATCGGACAGGCCACTGCGCACCACAATCCAATGTCACGTGACGTGTGTGCACCGCGCATTGTGGCCTTCCCGGGACGGCCACTGCGCACAGTGCACACACGTCACATGACCTGCATGCGCTGCACGTTGTGGCCTTCCTGGGACGGCCACATCGTAGAGCGTAGCAGTGTAGCGTAAATGTATTTATTGTGGTACGCGTGCTCCGTATGTGATCTATCCATATGCGGAAGCGGCGAAGGCTCGTTCGCCGCGTCTTCACACGCCACAACTCTGCCACTCGCCTGCCTCACCTATGCTCCCTCTCTCCTCGAGCGACCTCGGCGACTGGAGACCCCTTTGTATGCTCCGAAAACGACCTAGTCCTGTGTCCGACATCCCTCCCTATGGTCTGCAATTGTTTTTTCGCTGTCTGCACCCTTGCTCATCTTTCAAAACCCAAGCCCCGTCTCGTTCAACGCAGATCAGACGTCCAGACTGCCCAGACCAAGGAGAAACAAATACCTGCTCAGATGAGCAAGCCACGACGACGACGAGCCAAGGGGATGACCATCGATTCCGATTCACATTCGGATATGGGCGAGGGCGGCGGACGACGTAATCAAAGTTAGTCCCTCGAACATAGGAGGGAAATGCTAACGCCGAACTATCCGATGGCACAGCGTCTCACGAAACTGGGCGTACCCGTGACGACGAAATCGACGGACTGTACACATCTTGTCGCCAAGGGTATCGTACGGACAGAAAAGTTCTTCTGTGCCATGTCTGTCTTGCCGTACGTCTTAACCGAAGATTGGGCGAATGCAAGTGCCAAGAGTGGCAAGGGCCTTCTTGTGTCCCAATGTTCAATTTCTCTCATCGCTGACCTCACCCACCGTCCTTTCCAGCCGAAAATGATTACCTCTTGTCCGACACGGCTGTAGCGCAAATATGGGCATTCAAGCTCGCGGATGCGATGCCGCGGGCGAAGGGACCCGAAGGGGGTTCAAGCTCGTTCAAGCAAATGACGTTTTACGTGACACCAAAAGTCTCCGTCGATGCCAAGTTGCTCAACAACGTCGTCTCTGCTGGATGTGGCCAAGCTCAAACCTCTACAACGCCAATAGCACGAATTCTAAAAGGGAAGCCGAATCGATACGTCATATCGTGTCAAGAAGACAAGGCGATTTGGCGGCTGCTGGTGCAAGAGGGTTTCAAGGTTTATTCGCCCGAGTTGGTGCTGAGGGGCGCTTTAAGGCAGGAGATTGAATGGGAGCGAGAGGAATGTTTGGTAGCTGGGTGATCCGAACGAAGTGCGAGTCTCGGGCAAGATATGGGTTTCGTACGTCTGCATTCGATATGTGTGTGTGTTATAGATATGGTAATCATCAAGTACTACGGGCGTGCGAAATGCGACGCGATGGGTCCAGAGGCACTGTGGAGAGGCCAAGACGACCCCAGGTAAGTAAACGCTGAGCTGGAATGACTTGGCCTGTCGTCCTGACATGTCAGCGTGCTTCGAGAAAATGGCCACGCGCACGGCACCGAGGAGTCGATTCAGTGAAGGGCGGCGCGCATCTTGGTAGAATTCATTTTGTACAACTTGATCCTATTTTGTGCGAGGGTGGGCACACAACCTGAGAGAACTTTGGATATGACGTACGATAATGCATAGATCCTGTGGCCGACAATACACAACCTTGCCAAGCCGGATTATGGCTCAAGGGAGGCGCGAAACGCCGAGTTTGCTCTCTGCCCTCATGCGATCGAGTCAAGCTGAGTTTGGAGCTGTGCAGATGTTGGAGTAGACGTCGTTGAGAGATGTGACTGCCATTGAATGCGAGCGGTGTGTGGTATGGATTCGGATTCATCGAAGATGAGTGAGGGCTCGGATCGTTACATGCCGAGGACGGAGGGGGACTTCCAGGAACCGATAGACGTGATGGATCCGGGACGGGGTCGTCTGGAGACGCAGTGGGCTCGTGGCGCTGGAAGCTCACTGGACGAGAAAAGTTACTGCCGCCGTCTCGCTTGCAGGAAGGACCGGAAGCAAATCATCAGCCTAATCCAAGCACGTGACCCAAGCGTGACCATGGAACTGACGCGCTTTCGAAGGTTTGGAAACCACAAGATGGAAACGATCACGCTCCAGTGTTGGGTCTACCGCGACGATGTTGAAAGCATCTTTCCTGTCGAGATCCCGAAGAACAAGACCGTCGGAGTCCTCAAGGAGATTATAAAAGAAAAGACACCTGAGTTCCGCGATGTGGCTGCGAAACATCTCCGGCTCTACTCCATCCGTATCCCCGGGGATGACGACGAACACCTCAAAGACGAGCTCAAGCAGTTGTCACTGGAAGGCAAACCGTGCCTTAACTCACGAACCAAAGTATCCAAGCTTTTCCCAGAGTCTGATGAAGGGGAGGAGGAGTGGCTCATCGTCGTCGACGGGCCCAATTCTGGTGCGCCTTTATCAAGGTATTCTGTTGCTCTTCTGACGGCCAACTTCGCTTCCCAGGTTCAAGCGTGACTGAGCCCCCTGTCGCCGTCGTGCTAGACATGACCCTTAATTGCTGGGTACACGATCACGCGATTCGTCGCATCTTCCCCGTCAAAATTTCCAGCACAGAGAATGTCGCAGCCCTCAAAAAGGTCATCAGGAACGAGAAACCAGTGGACTTTCGCGACGTCGACGCCGACGCTCTCGATCTTTACAAAGTTTCCATCCCTTGCGACGAACATCTTGAAGAGTATCTTGACGGCTTGAAGCTTGACGATGAACCGTTTCTTCGTCCATTGGAATACCTATCTGACACTTTTCACCATCCTCTTCAAAGGCATCTCCATATCATCGTGAAGCCCAGTGGGTCTCATCTTCCATCTCAGCTGCTTGTGACGTCTGACAATCCCTCCCTGATCCCTTTCGTTAGTGGGATCACGGATGTATCCTCCATCGTTGTCTCCTTCGCAGCCACTACATAATGTCGAAGTGCAACGATTGGCCTTTCTCACACGTAACGAGCCAGCGCCCCCATCGTCTGCTGGGATGGCCAAGGCGTTCTGTATCCGGCAGAATAACCCTGAGAAAACCATCTATTGTAAT
>JBBPMQ010000050.1:0-76042 GCA_038090375.1 Boletus rubroflammeus
AACTTGCTGGACTCTCCAGCAGAATTCGAGCTGCACATCAAGAGGTCAGAGTTCCTTCTGCCCTCCTCAAATCCTTATCCTGATAGTGATGTTCTAGTTATGTGGCCTCGAATGTCATGGCCCTTGCGTACGGCTATGAAATGGCAGTTAAGGACGATCCGATGGTTAGAACTGTGATGTCACTGGTCAACCTGCTTGCGAAGGCGCTGTCGCCCGAACGGGGTGCGATCCTTTCGGCATTCCCCTTCCGTATGTCGTAAATTTTTGGCTTTTGTCGGTTGTTTCACCTCTATGCCTAGTCGAGAAGCTTCCTGGGTGGATCCCAGGAGCTGGGTTATGGCGGGAGGCTATTTACGGGAGGAAGCTCGCAGCTCAAGTTGTTGATGTCCCGTTTAACTGGGTCAAAGATCAAATGGTATGACATAGCGAATTCTTGCGTCTGGTGAACATGACGCACGGCATTGATTACCCCAACAGATGGCTGGCAATGCCCCGCCGTCCATGGTGGCCGATTGTCTGGCCCAGCTGGACGAAATGGATGATTACCAGAAACAAGAATACGCCATCAAATCAGCCGCCGCAACAATGTTCATTGGTCAGTCCAATGTCCCTCCAGCTGAATTCTGATGTAAACTCTGATACAACCGCACGATAGCTGGATTTGAGACGGTGCGTGCATGATGTCGTCATCACCCTGTTACTCTATTCATTCGATTGCAGAGCTCATCTACCCTCCATTCATTCATTCTTGCAATGCTTTTGTACCCCGAGGTACAGGCTAAAGCCCAGGCAGAAATTGATTCTGTCATTGGCAGCGATAGGCTACCCCATTTTGACGACAGGGCGTCACTCCCGTACGTGGATGCTATCCTCCGCGAACTCCTCAGATGGAATCCGACGGTCCCGCTAGGCAAGCTCCGATAGATGTCTGCGTTTGTGATAGTTCATAACCATTTTTTTTTCAGGTATACCCCATGCGACTTCTGGTGAAGATGTGTATGAGGGCTATTACATCCCCAAAGGTGCGTGCGCACAAGATTCGACTCCATGTGACGTATGTGGCTGATTCGTTGCCTGTAGGTGCAATCGTCGTAATTAATGTCTGGTAAAGAAATTGCGCAATTTTTTTTTGATTCCTCTGTCGTCGTTTTTGACGACGTGTCGTGAATAGGGCGATGGGCCGAGATGAGAACAGCTTCACCGATGTCGATGACTTCAAGCCCGAGAGGTTCTTGTCCGAGGAGGGCAAGCTCAAGGATGGGCCACCGATATCTGCTAACCCGATTTTTGGGCTTGGTCGGCGAATTTGTGAGCGTCGTCCCTCGTCTCTTTGTTCATCTCATTCATGTCTTCTCAGGTCCAGGACGGTTTGCAGCCGAAGCGGTCGTGTGGACAGCTGTAGTATCCATTCTTGCCACCTTCTGCATCACAAAGGCGAAAGATGCGGATGGCAAGGAGATCGTTGTGAAGAAACAGTTTACGACTGGCATCTCAGTGTACGTGATGCCCGAACCCATCCATTGCCATCTGACGGTACACGGTTTTTCAGGCAGCCTGTCAAGTTCCCCTGCCAGTTTATCAGTCGTTCCAATGAACGAGATAACAGGATCCGTGGACGTGTCTGAGAAGATCTCGCGGCAAGGCGTCAGCGCCTGGCCGGCTAATGTGGACTTTATACCCTTTTTTTTTTACGACACCTCCTGGCTAGCACTTCGTACATTGTGGCAGCTAGATGTATGGCTACATGTTGCTGTCCGAAATTATTGAAAAAATGATCCTTCTAGATCGCCAACTAGGAGATGAAAGTAGCCTCGTTGAACAGATGGCCATCAATCTCTAAGCCGTCCGACAATCCGGGGATGATATTGTCTTGCCCACGTACGAGCAGCTTCACTTTGTTGTGCCACTGGCAATAGAATACCATATATCAGTGGATACCGCGCACCAAATCATGAAACGGACCTGGTAGATATATGGTTTGGTCCCTGCAACATAATTGACCATCGTCTTAATCACGTAAGGTATCTCCGCCAATACATCGACTTTCTCTATCAGGCCTTTTGGGCGGGCGAGGTCGCCTACGTCAACGTAGAGCGAAGCGGAGATAGTGCCTTGAGGAACGGTACATATCGACGGCCCTGCCCATCGAAAGTCGATTGCGCTAGGCATCCTGTAACCCGTATCGGCATCCTGCACGGGTTCGACATGTGTCACGCGAGAGATAACGGGTGCTGAGTCCTCAGGCACTTCATCGGGCCACTTGGTCTCCGCAGTCACTGCAGCCAACTTGCCACCAAGTACAAGCGAACCAACGTTCACGGTCACTCCACCTGACCCAGCACCGTGTCTGCCATGCGTATCAAGCGTGGTGAATTCCATCTGAATGGCAGAGACACCTCCGTGGGCGCGGCTCTGGAAGTTGGCAAAGTTCCATCGAGAAGCGACAAGGTTTGGGCGCATGCCTTGGATGGCGTGGACGAACATGCCGATGCCTTTGGCAGCGATGGCTTGGCCTTTGTGGATAATGTGACCGCTTGCTACGGTGTGAGGCCAAAAGCGGTGGACGACGTATCCCTCGGGTTTGTTCACGTCCGGACCAAAGTAGGAGAACCCTCCTTTAGGTCCTTGGCCGACTTTGAAACCAGGTACCGAGGCGGGACGGGAAACGTCGAAGGACAGCTGAAGGTCGTTTGACAAGTTGGCACGAATGACGTACGTCTCTGGGTAGGTTGGGTCCGCGGAGGGTTTGAATGTGATGGAAAACTGGTCTGCTTTGCACGAGCGCTTATCCAGACTTGGGGGAGGGGTGACGAAGTTGTTAGCATTGATGGAGCGCCAGATCGTCTCTTTGGTATTGGGATTGTATATCTTGGATGTGAACTGGATCGTTGGGTACCACATACTAGTCCTTGGCGTTGGTCACTCCGTGAGAGGTTAAATGGACGGTAAGACTGACCCAATGGACGAGTGAATGACTTGCCACATGAGCAAGGTCTCATCCTCAAGGAAATAGTAGAAGGTTTGGGTTTCTGTGACAAAACCACCGGAACACGTCCATTCCAAGTCCTTTGGCTGAAGATCGCCAAACAAGTCAGAGGCGGAGGTCTTGGGCTCGAAGCCTGAGACAGGATGTAAGTTGGGTGCCTTTTGATCGACGGTGGACGAGTTGCTGATAAATTTCTGAGAACCAGACAGCTGGTCATGAGAGTATACTCACAAAAGTGCGGCGAACATGATGGTAGATCGGATGGAAGAGCCCTGGAATGGATGGCCCAGAGACTTTCGACCCCTCGGGCTCAATTCTCGGAAGGACCCGATCCTAGTACGCGTAACTTGTACGGCCTGGATTACTATATTCTTTCGTTCTCAACCGTGCTGGTCGAAAATCTCTCATCGTCTCACATATACCGCAAGTCAGCCCCTTTCTGGTAAATCAGGTGAATGAACCCTGACATCTTATCTCCAGTAACTCATCAGACCAAACGGGAACTTTGTTCCTTTCTCGAGTCTGACGAGCTTTCAAATTTGTCGCCAAGTATGCGGCAAAGATGCTAAGTGGTGGTTGGCACCACTGATATGAATGTCCCCGCTGCGGTGTTCGAAGGCGGGCATACCACGCAAATCAAAGTTGGACGCAGACGACTCGGTTTGAAATAGCGCTGGTTGTGCGGAGACCGTTTCGAAATCAGACGAGTCTCTTTACTCCGCAAAACTCGTCACGGTGGCTTTTCGCAGCTTCGTCCATTTACGAGGACGATCGCGCACCCTCGTTTTCGCCAAGAGACTGCGATGCGATGGCGCAAGCGACCCACATCAAATTTACCTCAATGGAGCAAAGGTGACATCGCCCCCCCCTCATTCTCGTAGGACAGCACCGACTGCGCGTGTCAAGTGTGCATTTGATGCCGCGACAACAGTAAGCGAGAAAAATCCAGAGCTCAGAACCTTCTGAGAGCAGGCCTCAGCTTCGTCTGCAATGGGGATTCCATGATCGTTCTTTTTCTATTATGAAAACGCCGGCAAATGTTAACCAGTGCGACTCTCAGGCTGGTGGACCAGAATACGACGATTACGAGACACTAAACTACTCATGCGACACCACCAGTTGTAAACGTATTTCGGGAGAAACAAAACAAAACGTCAAGTGAGCTGAGGTCCTATGGCTGCTTCTCATATCCGTTCCACGATACTTCGATTGCACATAACGTTCACAATCTATTCGGGGCCACTTTGATGCAGTGCATCAACTTCTGGAGTGACTTGACCGTCGAGCCGCCCTTGGACAAAAGAAGTCCCGATGATCCGGTCGAACTGACGGTCGCCGACGTAGGAGTAAGCACCTGCCACTTGCATGGCGTCATCGCTGATTGCTGATTTTGGCATGGCTGTTCTCCCAAGACAATCTGCTAAGTAGATATCATCCTACTATGACGAGCAAGTATAATGCAACGCTTATGTACAAACGCACCATGAGGCAGTCTCATTACGTGGACTCGACGGTTGCTGTTGCTAGGTCGGGTTAGGACGAACACGAGCAAACACGCTACTTGTGGTAATCGGATCTGGCCGTATCCCCATGATGCAGCCAGGGAGTTACGCAGGTCGATACGATAACACGTTCAGTGCTCCGTACCCACTTTGATCACCGAATCGGAATCGAATTGTAGCTTGCGCAACTAGAACGGGGCAGCGAGGCAAGGTATGGATCATGTGGGTAGTCGTAGACTATCACTAGGAGCTGCCTTTTCAGAGTGCAAAACTCCGCCCTATCAAGATCAGTGGCGTAATCCCGTCCGATGCGATCAAGAGGGCCTGTCCTGTTGTAGACACCCCCGTGCAGCGTGGACGCTGTGGAGATTAGTGTGCCTAGTTTCTTTCGCTCGACCCTGAGCAGACGATAATGGTTTGGTCTGCACCAACAGTTTCAACAACTCCGCCGTTCTTCGTTCGCGCAAGCTGATACGGTGCATGAACCAGACGCGTGCGTTTCGCAACCAGACCGGAGGGGTTACCTGTCCATGTCATCAAAGGAACGGGCACTAAGCCTGTATCTCGGATAGGACCCCCCCTGATTGTACCTAGGACCCGGTTCCGAACATCGAGCTTGGGGCTGGAGAACCCAGATCCAGATCCAGACAGGCGAGGGAAGGAAAACTGGGGTTCACCTGAGTCAATATGTGACGACTTGAGACCTGGTCTTCCATATCGCTCGAAAACTTGATGGGCCTAGACTTTTTTTGCAAACGGACAGTGGCTATAAAGGAGGTGCAACGTGTCGTATGGACTCGTCAAAAGATCCCTAGCATGAGTGCAAGGACTATATCGATGGTGGGCTCATGATGATCTTGTAGTACCTTTGCATGCTCTGACAATAACCATAATTGTCAGGCATGCATAGGCAACTCTACTCGTTCCAGACCTTGACCTTATCCAAGGCAGCTCTCACCCGGGATGCGGCTATCAAATTCGACTGTAGTACCTCCTGCCCAGTCAGTGGACGGCGCAAGAGAGGTGAGAAACTTTGACCTCGTTGTTCGAGAGATGGCCCTACTAGTTGGACAGGGGTCGTGGCGAGTTACTACGTCTCGCTAGCGTGTAGGGTTGAGCAAAATCATCTTTCGAGCGACTTTCGCCAGTCATCAAAGGTGCATCTAGTACTAGTATATGCGCCGGTCCCAACTATATGACATCGATAACAGTCCAACACACATGATGGTCAGGGATATAACGCAGGTCGATACCTCTTCAACCTTCCGTCATAGGACTCACGTTCAGCACGCGCTCCGCATCCACTTCTTGGCTCCCGAGTCGGGCCCACCGAATCGTCCCCCGGATTCGGAACCGAATGGTAGGAACTGGCACAACGGGGGGTCCACGAGGCTAGGGTGTGCGGACGATGACTCTCCTGTCGTAAGAAACCCCCACCTTGCGTTGGCGTGAAAAGGTTGTGGGGACTCTCGTGGTGCCGAGTTCATTTTGTTCGACGTTCGACCCTGAGCCGACGACTTAATCGTTTTAGATTTATATTACACCAGCCCGTTTTCATATGTGATTCTGCTATTCCTCTTCGTTTGTCCCCACATGACAGGCATCCTGGCCATACAGTGTACGACACGTAGGTGCGAACATTCGCCAGCAGACCAGAGCAGTCGTCAAAAAGAAAGGTCGTCTCGGGGATTCGAGAGCATCAAAGGAGCCGATTACTTCAACAGATGAGCACGAATACATACATACACATATCTCAAGCATTTGGAGAGAAACAAATGATCCAGGGTGGTGTTTAACACACAAAACGCTGACGCGACATTGAGATGAGATGAGATGTATCCCCCAGTCGAGTCAAACGGTCTTTATGAGTTGTATCGAATCGTGGTGCGGTGGTATCGATTCCGGACTTGCTTGATCGAGCATGGAGAGAATGTTCTCGATGGCTGTCATACTCTTCCCGTCCGCAAACAATCCCAATCGAAGTTCATATGTCATGGAAGAGATGGAACTGGCACTATGAATATGGCTGATATCGGTGCTGTCTAGTTTGGTTAAGGGGGTTGAAAGACATTTGGTGGCCCGAGGGCTATGGCCAGGAGCACAGGATCTCGTGACGGAAGGGACCGTTTCCCGCCGCTTGCGAGGCGTCTGCAGTCCCTGAGTGACGAGCGTTGGACGGTTTTCACCACGGACTTCATTCAACTTGGGAACACTGGTCATTCCGATATCGTTACCTTCGCTGGACAGATGGTCTCCCACCCCGTCTAGATTGACGAATACGGAGATACCTAGAGCATCAAGAGCCGATGATGACGAGTACAAGGAAGAAGTGGAGATTCTTGATACAGTCAGTGAAGCAAGCATGGCTGCTGTCCTTAGAGCCGCAGAGTCATCCTGGGACTGAGTGGGATCATCGTCCAGAGGGCCGGTAGCGTTCATGAGCATCCCATCAACGGACATCCAGACGTCTGACGAGGTCATCTTTCCTGTTGGGCTCCAAGGGGAGGGGAGACGCCCAATGTCCGGTACCATGACAGGTGAACCGACAAAACCACGTCGATCGCCGAGCGAAATGACCTCCAGACTTCCGTCGGACATTGTGGTAGGAGAAATTGTGCTGCGATCAAGCTGGACTATTACCGTAGAGGACGGCGTTCTGGGAGTATAAGGTGACCTTGAGTGAAGAGTGTGAAACGACGGAGTTGTATGACCATGAGAACCCCGAGAAGGACATGGACTGCTTGGTGATACCATGGGGATCAAAGATTGAGCCGCGGGAGGGCTCGAAAGAGAGAGGTGACCAAGCCCAATGTCGGAAGGGAGGCGGGGGGACGCCAACAGCGGTGGTGTCGCGAATATGCCCGACAACGATATGTTTGGAAAGGGACTTGCGGGAGGATGGAAGATGAGTTCAGGGTCGGTGAAAGCGCGTTTCGGTGTTGTGGACCGGGAGCGACAGGCAGGGGTTGTTCGGGCGGTGGAGGATATGGGAGAGCTTGCTGCGCCAGTAGGATGTTTCAGGGGTGTCGGTTCTTTTACCCAAGCAGTGTATGGAATGCTGATTCTTTGATGTGTCACCCTGACAGGCGCAGAGGTGGGCCTTGCCAGGACGGCCTTTGGTGACTTGGCAGTGACTGGATGTGGGAGGGCGGCGGCGGACGGTGACTTCTTGAAGAGGTTCCCTATAAATGCAATGAAAGAGAACCAGAGGGCCATGAGAAAACCCGGAGGCCGTTGATTATCTGTTGGCTGTGCCATGCTCGCGCGACGCGGGGTAAACGAGCGTGAAATGGTTCAAGGCGAGGAGCGGGACGGCGAGGTGAAAGGAACAGGCCGGGTGAGTGGGTAAGGGCTGACATCCGTGGAGCGCCGACGGAGGGCGGGTTGTCAGCCATTCGCAACAGGACTGACTCCGGGTGCATGTGGGATCGATCGTCGGCCTCGCGCTATCAACGCGCTTTTTGCGTGGCGCGGCAGAGTGATGGCGAGAAGAGAGAAGACTCCTGAATGTGATGCGCACCTCTGCATGAGAGAGCGACGAGGAGGGCATGTTGGGAATGATATGAGGGGGGGGGGGAGGGGAGAGGGATGGTGGTGGTGGTCACATGTAGAGAGAATGATAAATGTACCGGGGCGTACTGATGGCATGAGACTCATGACATTTTTCTTTTTACTTCTCGACCAGCGCAGTCCAAGCACCCATGCAATGCTCTCTCCCAGTGACATCCATCAGCCCGACAGCGACCCTCTTTCTCCTCCTCCCCCTCCGTCCCACCACCCCACCGACCACAAACCGAGTCGGAGCAGGTTCTCCCCCTCAGACACACCCCACTCGGACTCTGGCCTCAGCATCTCCTCCAGCTCCTCCAGCGAGGTCAGTCCTTCGTCTTCGCTTCGGCTCTCCTTACGTGGCCATATAGCCGGTCGTGTGCGACCGCATAGATCACTTGCCACTCGCCCCCAGTCAACTCTCCACCGTTCTGAGCGTGTATCTGATTCCTTCCTGGCTTCCCCCAGATCATGGGCACCCCCTTTGATCTCGGCGCGCAGCGTTTCGAATATCCGTTCCCCCAAGCCCAGGGCTCGCCAACGGACCCATTCCGACCGCTATCGTCCTCCATCACGTCTCATTCTCACGCACAGTTACCTCCATGGCCCATTCACATCTCAAAGTCCTTCCCTCTGACCCCGCCTCCGCTCGGAAAACTCAAAGCACATCCCAAACTACGCTCTGCCAGCGTCCGTGAGCCCCCCGTTCCTCCCGGTCTCGTAAAGAGGCGAAGTCGCATCGCCGGCGTTCAACATCAATCCTCTTCCGAAGAACCAAGCGACAAAAGTGATGTGAGCGACGAAATCGCGCGAGCACAAAGGTCCACCCGCTTTCCTCTCACCCTCACAGAAGCACCTCGTCGAAATCCATTCCAGTCAGACGATGCGGTGCTCAAGCCGTCAGAGATCGTTCCCAAGAAACAAGTTGCCTCGTTCCCGATCGGGTCATTCGATCGACCCAGTGTTGAGGCCCCAGCAGGGCTGGCCGCCATTGATGCTGCTCCAGCAGAGGGTACTCCGCGTCCACCGGTTGTAAGTGCCTCTGCTTACAATGCTTGAAAATACGACATAGGGACATTTGCGTCCCTGTCCTGTCTTCTTCACGGTCAACATGCTTACCAATTAAACACAAAACTGCTAGCTACAACGAGAGAGGAAAGTGAACCGTGTGCGCGAGGCAATTTACTCTTTTACAGTCCATTGTTGGATAGTTGCCAGCCAACGTGAGTGATGCCATTTTTCTCGCGCGACGATGTGTTTCATGTGTTTCTGTCTAGTATGTCATTGGGTTTTCTATTTCCTTGGGTGGTTCTCGAGGGCCTAACCGGAGGGTCGATGATTTGTACACAGTACGTCCCATCTGGATTTGCGAGGAGATGCGCTGACAGGCCTGCCAGACGTTCGCATGTCTACACCAGCTGTATCTATTCCAATGCACATCATATTCCCATGCAGGCCCTGCACCTCATTCATCTGTATAAATGAAAATGCTTCTTTCTTGATCACATTACATGTGCTTTCATAGGCTTTTCCACCCAGTTATACGTCCTCTATGCAATCTACGATACCGTCCTCCTTTTACTCACGCACTGAGCGACTCGATTGCTCTGATCACACGTACCCGTCAGATGGCGGTTGCAACCCACTCGCTTCGATTCCACGCACGTTGATTTTCTTGATTAGTATTCCTTCGGGCCCCCGCATAGTAATGCAGTAATGCATGTATCACTACCACCCCTCGTTGCCTGGTGCGATGCAGAAACTCACCGCCTTGGCCTCGAGCCCACCACGTGTCCGTGTCCGATCGTCAAAGTGACACTTTATTATTATTATTATTATTATTACATATTGTCCTGTCTGTCTCGGACGGACGGCAGTGCCATTTGCCATGGTGATAATCTGATCTTTGAGGCTGGACAGTCACGATAGATCAATCAGCAGCACTGCCGACTCGAGCTCGAGGGGGTAGTAGTATAAAAGTGCTAACCCACGCCGTCTGCGATCCACGTCGACGCATTAATGACACAATACCCCAACGAGAAAGACCCTCATCCGAACTGGGTTTACCCAGATCAACAGGGTGCATATCCACCAGCCCAGAACCCTCCCTATACCTATACCTCGCGCGACGGCGCACCCACCTCGGCGCCAGGTCAGAGCAGCGTTTACGCGCTCCCGTCCGAGTCCCAGTACTACGCGCCTCCACCGCCACAAGAGGAATACCCGGCTCAAGGTCCCCCGCCCGATTACGGGTACGCGCAGAGTCACCCAGAGGGCCGATCGGCGTACGATCACAAGGCCCCGTCGCACGAGACGGTCCTTACCACACCCCGGGACGTCCACGACACGTCCGTGCCTGATGCAGGCTCGTCGTCCCAGGACGGCGGGCGCGGCGGCGTCATGATGTCCATCGCCTCCTTCTTTGGCAACAAAGGGCCTCCGTCCATGTGGCAACGTCAAGCGCCATCGCAGCTGCCGTACAACGCCTTCCCGCCCATGTGTCTGATCTCGAACGGCAAGGATCTGAGCAAAGGGTTCCCGGAGTTGCCGCCTCCGTGTCGGCTGAATCCGCACCCGTTTGCGACGCACGATGTGATCGAGGAGGACTGGAAGCGGTACGTCGTGGGATGGGGATGATGGTGTTGGGGTGCAAGTTGACGAGACGGGAATCGGTTTTCTTACCTAGGTTCTTGGCGGACCTGAAGAAGGCGGGGTCGCTCTCGCCCGCACAGCGCATCAAATCCAACGTGATTCCGATGGTCACGGGCATGAGTCTCGTCAGTGCGTATACTCCCTCCCACGTGCGATGCTTGATTTGATCTGGTCCACTCCAGCGGGTTTCATCGCGACGTTTGCGATCGAGAAGAGGATGAAGTACAAGAACCGTGGCGCGGCGGGCGATCTCGTAGATCACTGGAACCACGTCAGTCTATTCCATCGGACCGTGGTCTTTTTGCTCACCAAAAAAAAAAAAAAAAAAAATGTAGTACTTTTTCGGACCTAGGAGGATGGAGGTGGTGCTTTGTCAGGGCTCTGAGCGTCTGAGCGGTAAAGTGGGCGCTGCGCCGGTTGGAGACGCCGAGCAGGAACGCATGGCGAGTGGATTGCGGAAGCGTAGCGACGAGGATGATGACGACTCGGACGCTGACTCGTTCGAGGACGAGGACGGCCACGGTGGGTCTGACAAGCACACACGTCGTGCTGCGAGGAGAGAACGGCGTGCGGGAAGGCGGGAGAGACGGGCTGAGCGACGGGCGAGGAGAGCGCGTGGGGAGGACAAGGAGCCGTATGAACTTTTCATCACCGTTGTGTAGTAGTAATGACTAAGAAATTGAATGGCTTGCGACCCAATTCGCTCCATCATGGCTCGTCTTCGCAGGGACACCCTCCCCGTCGTCGCACCTCCTCCACTTCGCATATTCGCAACAGGCGCAGTATTTCTCACCCACTCCCTCCTCCTCCCCGCCCATCCCAGCCCCGGATCCGTCTCCCGCGCGCAGTCCGTACACTCATCACGCGGCGGCGCAGCACCACATGTCCTCGCCCTCCTCGCCCAGCTCGCCGCCACCGTCCCCGCAGCCGGCGACATCGAGCCCATGCTCATCGCCTCCCTCGGCAACAACCCCGACGCCCTCCGTCTTCGCGACGCCCTCGAAGCAGTCGGCGTACGCACAAAATACTGCAAAATATGGCCTGGCCTCGGCGTACCCACCGCATGGGTCGTCCACGCACGCGACACCGACGCACGCACCGTCATCAACCACAACCCCCTCCCCGAGGTCTCACACGAGGACTTTATCACCCTCCTCGGGCCTGTCCTCGCACCTGAAAATTATGTCGGCTTCAACGTTGCCCAGCCTGTTCCAAATCCCCCGCCAGTCCCTAGAGACCAGCGCTCCCCGTCCCCCGTTGCCACGTTTCCAAACGCCCTCACACAGTCCGCACCACCACCACCGCCGTCGTCCCGTCCCAACACCGCACCGTCCACCACCAACGCGCCCCCGCCCGCACCACACTCCTACAGCATCCCCAGCCAGAATCCACATTCGCCTGCTCCCTTTGACTGGCTCCACTTTGACGGTCGAAGCGTGCGCACCACCATCGCGAACCTCGTCGGCCTAGACGGTCTCGCACGCGAACGCAAATGGCGCTCTCACTGCGTCATCTCTGTCGACCTTGGTCGTCGAGCCCGCGAGGGCGTCCAAGTGGTCTGTCCTTTTTTTCCGCAAACACGCGTCTCTCTCTCTCGACACTAACCCCGCTCTACAGCTCATTCCACACGCAGACGTCATCTTTCTCAACACGACCACCTTTTCCTCGCTCTCTGGCCCACCTCAGCCCGGTCATCCCGTCCCACCCGAGCCCGGAGTCGCACCGAGCCCACGCGCGATCCTGCTCTCGCTCGCGCGTCACGCCCCCTCCCACGCCCTTCTCGTACTCAACGCCGGTCGCGACGGTGCCGCCCTCCTCAGCCTCCCCACCAGCGAATACCTCCAAAGCTCCGGATGGACCCAACTCTTCTCCACCCGATCCACGCCCGGCCACGGACACAGTGCCTCCAACGCAACCTCGAATGGCACTCGTACGGGGCGCACATGGGACGGCGCCGAGAGCGTGCGGTCTGGGTCCGATTTCTGGGCTGGGGGTGGACCGACAGATAGCTCGTTTGCGTCGCGGGACAGTGCGTATACACAGCACGCGGACGGTCGGTCGCATCACCGCTTGCCGAGTGGGGAGTCGTTTCATCCGATGGATGATGACGACGACGAGGAACAGGGTGAGGATGGGGAAGGGGAAGATGGGCGACGGACACCCCAGCCGGAGCGGGGACGGGAGGTGGAGGAGGACCTGGATGAGGAGGGGGCGCATGCGGCGTTCGTGGCTGGGATGATATGGGCGTTGAGCAGACGCGTCTTGCCTGGTCCGCCGTACGTGCCTGGACTTGGACAGGACGGGGAGGCGAAAGGCAAGGACGGGGCTGCTGACGTGGGTATTCGGTGGCGATTGGAAGAGTGTTTGAGGTGCGGTCTGTTTTTTTTTGGAGATGGGTTGCTGATGCGGGGGGGATGCGTTAGGTTCGCTACTGAGCTTGCGTGTCGGAAAGCGCACGTCCGGGCCGACGACGTCGCTGCGGCCAGTGTGTCTTCGTCTTCTGGATATGTCAAGGAACGCGATGAGTGGGATGGACTCGGAGAAGCGATGCGGAAGGCTGGGTGGTTCGATTGAGTCGGTAACGAATCTAAGCAATGATCTCTTAATGCCGTCATGACTTGTTTGCCTTGTGATACCCCCACAGGACGTTTTTTTTTTTCGATGAATGGATACTCCTATGTATTATACCAAGGGTTTGATTCGCTTGTCATCCCCATACAGAACAGCTTTATCCACGGTATGATAGTACATTGGTAAGCGACTCTTACTACTAGACACGATATCCGTACACATCTTTGGGCTCGACGCCAGCCTGACCTTTGCGCGCGTTTGCCTGTGCCCATCTGAAACAGAATGGCCCATTAGCACGTGAGCGATTGCAACAACAACTGTGGGGCTCATACTTTTTGATTCGGATACTTTCGATTTGGATGAACCCGGTCGTGTCGGTCGGCTCGAACCCGCCGAGTTCGTCCATGGACGACTGATGCTCGTCGTACAGACCCTTTTTTTTTTTTTTTTTTGCCAAAAAACGTCAAATTCCAACGCTCGTTTCTCGCGCCAAGAAGGACGGCGCTCACCTCGTCCGAGTATCGTCCCTCGACGATCACGTTTCCCTTGAGCAACTTCAAACGAACGACGCCGTTCACAGTCCGCTGACTCGCCGGAATCGCACTCGTCACGAATTCACGCTCTGGCGTGAAAAAGTGGCCATTGTAGAGAATCCGAGAGAGTCCGACCGTGATGAACTGGTCACGGAGCGCACCGACGTTACGATCGAGGGTGAGACCCTCGATATCGATGTGTGCCACGCGGAGGATGGTCGCGCCGGGGGACTCGTAGCAGCCGCGGGATTTCACGCCGATGAACCGGTTTTCGACGATGTCGACCCGTCCGATACCGTGTTTCCTCGCGAGCGCGTTGAGCTCGAGGAAGATCTCGACGGCGTCGGTGTACGTCTTGTCGGCGGTGGTGACCTTGACGGGGATACCAGCCTTGAACTCGATGGTGATGTAATCGGGTGCAGAGGGGGCGTTTTCGATGGATTGGGTGAGTTTCCACATGTCTACGGGAGGGGTTGTGTCGGGATTTTCGAGGATGCCGGCTTCGTAGGAGATGTGGAAGAGGTTTTCGTCCGTGGACCAGGGTTTTGCAGCGGTTTGTTGGACGGGGATGTTCTTTTCGGTGGCAAACGCGAGGAGGGCTTGACGACCGGGGAAACGGTTGTAAAACTCTTGATTATGGGGCGAGGTGAGTGCGTTGGGTGCTTCGAGATGGGGGCGGGGGATGACGTACCGGGGAGACGCCATGGGGCGATGACTTTGATGTCTGGTTTGAGACCGTAGAATGCGAGCTCGAAGCGGACTTGGTCGTTCCCTTTACCGGTGCAACCGTGTGAGACGTAGCTGCAGGACGGGGTCAGTAAGGAGGCGGGATAACGGCGCACTGTAAGCTGCTTACTCGCATCCTTCCCTCTCCGCGACGGCAATCATGCCACGGGCGATGACTGGGCGGGCAAGCGAGGTGCCGAGAAGGTATATGTTCTATATTATATTTTGGGGACTGTAACTCAGATCACGATGGATGTCAGTGGGAGGACTCGAACCTCGTAGATGCAGTTGGCTTGGACAGCAGGGTAGATCAATTCAGTGACGAATTCCCGTCTCAGATCCTTTTTTTTTTTTTTTTTTTTTCTTTTGGTCAGCGGACGACTCCGATGAGGGAAAAAAAAAGGGGCGATCGAGCTTCTTACCACTTTGAAGAATTTCGTAGCTCCGGATCTCAAAGCTTTTTTCTCGGCAGCTTCAAAGTCCTGTTGGCACGAATGTGAGCTGAGCGTGGAGATCGATCGTATTAGGATTGTGTGACTTGCCTCTTCTTGGCCGACGTCAGCCATGAAAGCGTATACTTGATACCCTTGCTCGACGAGCCATGCGAGGATACAAGAGGTATCTAACGATCTGCCGATCAGGGGGGGGGGGTCCAAGACGCACGATGGATAAGAGATCGACGCACCAAGTCCACCAGAGTACGCCAACAACACGCGACCCGATTTCGTTTCTGCCATGATTTCTAACTTGACGACGATGGAGGAATCAGAAGAGGAACGGAGGCGAGTGGGGGTCCCGATGAAATGACTTGCCACGAGGGGGGGTATATAAGTCAAATCGGTAACCGATATTCGGGTCGGAGTTGAAGGATTTGGGTTTTTTACTATGAGAAACATTCCGAGGTCGTTAGTGCGGTCGACTCGCGTGGAAAGGTCGTTCAATCCTCGTAAGTACGATATCATCAGTGACTGGCACCTGCGCAGCCCGCACTATGCACATCAAGTGTGATTCGCTTCTCAGGGGCGTCTACGCTTTTGGTCCACCACTTGTCTCCGATGATCCTCTCTTTCATATTTCCGACCTGCACGAACAATGAACATCCTACTGCCAGTACGCGCTTGCTTGGACGACTGAGCGGTACATACCCAACGACCTAGCTCACAGACGCAAGTGGTGACATTACACTTGCGCGAATTCTCATGCACACCCTCCGAATACCTCTGGGAATAACCCTCTGTGATTTTGCGATGTCTCCGGCGTTTCAGAACCGAGGGGTTTCTCGCGCTGCTGTGTTGCATTCATGGGAACTCACACGGAGCCTGCTGACCAGGTTCATTCAAGTTATAGCGACTCTTGTCTGAAGCGCATCCACCGGCATTCTTTTTTTATACAGTAAGGCTGCTTGAGACGACATGAGAGTTCG
This sequence comes from Boletus rubroflammeus, assembly GCA_038090375.1. Lineage (NCBI taxonomy): Eukaryota > Fungi > Basidiomycota > Agaricomycetes > Boletales > Boletaceae > Boletus > Boletus rubroflammeus. The sequence goes on from JBBPMQ010000050.1 coordinate 15,943, forward strand.
CCCACATACCAAAGGTGATTTTCGCACTGGCCTTTTGTGTAGGTTCTCGTGATGAGTACTACATGGCGTGTAACGGCGTCTCCCGGGCCGGAGAGTTGTTTGCCAACGGCTTTGGAAACAAACAACCGCCTGATCTGATCGAGCTAAAGTACTGTCGCCATGGGTCGCGCTCGGACAAACCAAAAAAAGTCTGTTCATACCACATCGGCCTCAGCAACGCCCTCATCATCGCCATCCGTCTCCTCGCTCCTCTCGAAAGCCCAGGACCTCATCGTCCAGTGCGATTATCCCCTCGCCCGCAAATTCACCGAGCGCGTACTCGCCAGGGAAGATGCCACCCCCGCGGAAAGGAACCAAACTAAGGAGATGCTCGCCCTCGTCCTCTTGGAGATCGGAGATGTCGATGATGCAAAAGATGTACGTCAACGCCGGTTGCTGCTGGCGACTGAGATCCAACTGAGCATGCTGCACTAGATCTTCCTTACCCTCGTACCCCCTCATCCGGAGGCTCCGTCGCCCCCGCCGCCGTCTGCATATCTGTACCTCGCACAGCTCACGGACGACGATCCGCATGCTGCCATCGCACACTACCAATCCGCGATCGATCTCCTTCAAACCCAACTCAAAGGAAAATTCATCTCGACTGGAAAGGAGGACAACGATGCCGAGATCAAGGGAAACATTGTCCGCGCCTATCTTGGTATGGTAGAAATTTGGATGGATCCAGAGTACGATCTATGGCGAGTATCCCTCTCTCCTCTCTTCTCATCCATCGCTGACGTCTCGTCGCTCGTCGGCAGCGTCGACCCAGCCGCCTCGAACACGTGCGATTCCCTCCTCTCACATGCTCTCCAAATCGATCCACAAAACCTAGAAGCACTCCAGACCCTCGCCAGCGTCCGTCTCTCGCAGGAAAAACCAGAAGAGGCACTCCTGGCACTCCGGACGCTCCCACCGCCCCCCGCCCAAGACGCCGCTGCTGCGACGATAGCCGATCCACGGTCTCATGCGCTCCTCTTCCTCAACGCGCTACCCATCCAGACGCGCATCGCGCGTGCAAAGCTGCTTTTGGAGTGCGGTGCTTACTCGGATGCGTTGTCCCTCCTTGAAGGCGTGCTCGCTACCGACGATGCCAACATCGAGGGATGGTACCTCATGGGTTGGGCCTGGTGGCTATTGGCTGAACGGAAAAAAGAAGGGGACGTCTCTGCTACCGTTGGACTGGGCGAGGACGGACAAGCGTTGGAGTGGCAGGATATGGCTATGGACGCCCGGGACTGTTTAGAAACGTGTCAGACGGTGGGTGATTGGCTGATCTCTCTCTTCCCCTTCCTCATTTTTTTTCGCCGGTTGTTGGAAATGTGAATTGACGCGTTGTGGTCGCTCGTAGTTGGATACTTGCCAGGGACACCCAGACATGCCGTTACTTGAACACGTCAAGGAACTTGTCGGAATTCTGGATGCACTCGGAATCCAGCCGTCTCCAGCGGAAGAAGATGGTGGTAATGACGAGGAGTGGGAAGAGGTCAGTGATGAGGACGAGGACGAAGACGTGGAAATGGCATGAACTGCATCACGTCGTAGTAAAGAGTATCTTGATGCATGGGTGCCACCGGCGATAGCCCAAGTAATTTGGCCCAGGACTGCCTTCATTTGAGTCGTGCGCCAAGCAGACCACATTTCGGTGAGGTACAAATGTATTCTCAGGGTGTCACATGCTGTATATGTACACGTTGTCGAGTGTCTCCTGAGACTGGTCAGACCTTTGCTTCAACACAGTGACTTTGTAGCTTCACTCGCTCATCTAATTCGTGAGATCCAACAGCGAAGCTATGCATCTTTCCCTTGAAGATCAACCACAGGAGAGTAACAACCTCGAGGTATTACTACACACAGTCTTCATCCTGTCAACAATATGACACCGGACTCATTCAGAACATGCAACCATCTAGCGATGTTCAAGAGGATTGGGAGGACTTGTCAGATGCTGAGGAAGGCTCTCAGCACGAGGTCATGACTTCCAGCAGCATGAGCGGCTCCCAAACACCAAGCATCGTCCTGCAACGCAAGAGGCGACGAGTTCAAACTAAAACCACAACCCTTGCTTCTCCAACCGCATCTAGGAGTCGTTCCATCAAGGGACGTAAGAAAACTCCCACTGTGGAGAAAGAGAAACTCCAGGAAGCCCTCGCAGATGGTGCTCGCTTCACCGCGTCATACGCCTTTGACGTCCTTAAAGGCTCGATCGAGAAAATGCGGAAGCCGCTCTCGTGGTTCCTCTTCATATGGATGTTTGCGTGGTTGGTATCGCGCATGACCCATACAATTCGGTTGGCGTTCTCTCCTTTGTGCATCATCCCGGGAATATCCAAGAGCATGCTGTGTGTCCCCATTCTGCCGGCTCCTTCCGTAAACTTTGAGAGGCTCGTCGATATACAGAGCTCTGCGTTTGACCAACTGGCCAGGGAATCGACGGGCAGTTCGCAATTATCCATCGGGGTTCTGAGGGCAGAGATGGCGACTCATGATCTCTCGTCCCTGGTACGCTACAGTGACCTCAAGTCAAAAGACAATATTGCAGATATGCTTCGTACGATTGGTACGGATGCAAAGAAAACTAGCCGAGGGTTGAGTAAACTAAACGCAAAAGTCATTGGTGCCATCGACGAGTGCGTGCTTGTGTTTCTCTGCTTTTGGTCCTGTATGAACCCACTGATTGTTATGTAGAGTGATGGCGCTGAATAATTACGCCATGACTACCATTGAGGGTGCACACGAGAAGGTACCTTCGCGGCTACTCCAAGCCATTTCCCCAATCAAACTAGGGCCCACCGCTGAAGAAATTATCGCTGAAGCATTCACACTTGCGATGGACGAATCAGAACATGCCATAGAGAAGCTCATACTTGAAACCGAGGTCTCCTGGCAGAACCTTGAACAATTGGATGTGGACATTGGGACGCTGCAAGAGATGATAAATTGGGAAGACAAACGCACCACCGCTGAGAAGGATCAGCTCCTCGGCGAACTCTGGTCAAGAGTTGGCGGCAACAAAAAGACCAAGCAAGACTATGGTGACCGTCTAGGGTTGCTCAATGGGCTCGGGGAGTGTAGAAAACTGGCTACTGTGCATGTCAAGGCTGCACTGCGAGCGCTGTACACGATGATCGACGATCTAGAGGTCCTACGGGAGAGAGTGGCTGCTCCTGGCCTACTTGGGAGCAAGTTACCCCTCCATGTGCACATGGAGAATATCCGGAAAGGATTGGAGAGGCTACAGGAGGGTCGAATGGCATGGCGAGGACGAGGGATAAGTGACGAGATGGTCAGGATGTTACTACACGGCGGTTCGGAGTGACTTGGTCTTGCGGTGATGTTCGTCATAGCTGTCTTGAATGAGGTAGTGACATGAGGGAACAATTGGGGGTGCCTTGACGTTCGTACGCGAGGGTTAGGAAGTCAAGCTTGACAGCTCGTTGATAATTGTGGGACTAGCTCAATTGCGGCGATGCCTGTGGGACCGTCGCCGGTGTTCGGATAAAATGCGTCTTATTGTGCTCGATAAAAGCGGCTAACACGTGGACCGGATCACTTGAGACAATTAGAGTCCACTCACAGCGTTCGTCTACAAAATACGAATACTATGGGCACCGAGCCTCTTCTTCTCGCCTCTACCACTCCCCCTTGCTTCGTCGGGCATTCTCACCCCAGCAAACCTGTTCGTTTTGTCCCCTGGGTATGTACCACAGGACCGCGCCGTGGGTACTATCCTGATTCACAGTTATCTATACAGGCTCCTTGCTATTGTCTACAAGGGTAAGCTCATACCTGGGTCTCATGGACGCCTAGATCGCTGATCCGGGGCTCAGTTGTCTCGAAACACTTCTGAGCAGCTCGTTTGACCATGACCATAACCGTATGTGTGATGGTTGTTCGTTGGTCTACTTTCTTAGCCCTCGCACACTCTAGGCTACCCGGGGGGATGAAAAGGGGATGACCAATCCAGATGTCAGTGTTTCAACGTCCTTTCCAGATACTCCCTACTCATCCAGACTCTAGGCTTGGAAGAGAATCGTCCACAAGCGTGCACCAAACAAGTTCCTTGTGGAAGTGCTTCGTCCAGAAAAGCATGGTCGGTTCATCCACATTCTATTCACTATCCTCGAGGCTAATATCACCCCATAGGCAACAGCCACAGTCATGGTTTTCGCATTTACCCGATCAAGGAGCATCATGTCTCGTCAGTCACGCGTGCGTCCTCGTCCGGTGAATCCATCCCCTCCATCAATATGTATGATATCTGGCGGAAATGGGAGGACTGTTTGTGGTTTCAAGACACTCTTGAGGTCGAATACGCTCGCGCAGCAAGAAAAAAGCGCCATTGTCTTACCGCTGGCAAGGGCGTCAAGAAAAACGGAGTTTATATTCGCAGTGATCAAGCTGCCTCCTGGGAGTCTCTCCCATTTGGTCCAGACCCTAATGACATCGCTCGTGACGTGCATCAACATATACCAAAGCTCTCAAAGAAGGGGTCCCTTTTCCGTGCGAGCCAGGAACTCGTTGACCATCGACACGAGGAGCTCAAGCTGATGATGGAGGTCCTGTTACAAGACGATTTGCCAACACTCATCAACGAAATCAAAGTAACCCGTACCTTCACAGACTTTTTTGGCGTGTGGGGGAGGGACATTGATCTGGCACGGAGAACAGAGTCTGCAAAGAAGCAGTCTACTCCTGACCGGCCCCGACCGTCCCTATCGACCAGCATATCCTCCGCTTTCCCAGTTTCACTATCTTCGTTCTCTGTCAAATCGTTATCTCCAACCAAGGGGAAAGCACCAGAAAAAGCACAAATTCCCTTTCGAACTTCTATTCACTCGTACTCTTCTGAAGACTCTGCTGATCCACCGAGACAGAGCGGATCGATGGATCGAACGCAGGAGACTCGCTCCATGAGGTCCAGAACTTCATCCTCGGGGTCTCATTCTTCGTCATCTTTGCCCTCGACACCTATCACGACGGCTCGACAACTTCCGCCCATTTCTCGACAACCTGCCATCGCGTCGCAGGAAGTTCCGATCAGATTTGGACATAACCCCAACATCCTCGGTGGCGAGCGAAGTCCGTCTATTCTGGAATCGCTCCCAGAAGATCGCGAGCTCTTTTCCTCACCAAAGTCAGATTTAGACGGGGTTCGTACGCGAACACGGTCCGGATCTACTGCAAGTAGGATGAATCGCAATACCAAGGTTTATGTCCCGACACCATTCAGTTCTCTACAATCCTCTGAGCCATCGTGTAAGCAGTACCACTCCTTCTCAACGACGACATTCACCACCCCTCTAGCACGATCTTTGTCCCGATACTCAACAGCCTCTTTGCAATCGACGCACTCCTCGACGACTTTGAGGGCTACTGCTTATCTGGACGAACTTGGTATGGACTATTGTTTGCCAAGTCCTACCCCAGAGCCTCGAGGCCATCCAAGAGCTTCTGTGATCAGTTTGGCATCAGTAGTGACCAATTCTTCTGTGGACGCTGTGATTCCACGGAGTGAACGACCTCCAAGATCATTAGCGAACAATGCGCAACGACCACTCTCGCTTCCGGAGGAATCCTTGGGGGAGCACGAATCTTGGTCGGAAGATGATTCTCAATCTGAGGATCCGGGAGATATCCTCGATGCCTACTTCTGTGGTATGCAGTGTGCTATTATGTCGTAGCATCATGATCGCTGAGGACTTTCCCAGATCTGATCAGACCGGACGCTGACACCCCAAATGGCTATCCCGAGACGCCGACTATGGACGAGACGATGTATAACTTCTCACAGGAGCAATCCAGCACGAGCATCAGCTCGTATTCTCTGTTCTCAGACCGTCGGTCTTCCTTGACGACCTCGATATCAAGCGGATCAACGTCATCCAGCAACAACCCCATGACCCTCGATATCAAAGCCATACACGAGGACAATATCGTTATGCTCCGCCTGCCTCGCTACATCGCGTTCGACGAACTGCGTCGAAAAATTTACGATAAATTCATACAGGCCGACAACTCGACCATTTGTAAATCGTTCGCCGTAGCCGTCATGGAGCAGCTTCCCGCCGAAAAGGCGAAGAAGAGTGAGCCATCTCGCGCAGACTCTTTGTCGTCCCTCGGATCCGCCCAGGCAAAGGGAGGTGCTCTTCATTTCATATCATCGCAGGATGAGTGGGATGACGTCGTTGCAATCCACGGCGGCAAGCTCATTTTCCGGATCATCGGGAGCCGGGAGTGAAGTGATCATGTCTTACCTTTTTTTTGTTCCATCGCTTTGTCTACCTGACACTTTGCCTTTCGTTCGTGCTCGCGGCACATGCTACGATGATGTTTCACGTTTTGTTCGTTTGTAGATAGACGTTAGTCGTATCCTTCGATCGGCACTGCGATACCCCCCCCCTTTTTTTTTTTTTTCTTTTCTTAACCTTAAGTTCGCGCATATGTTTGGCGCGCCACTCTCATTCTTTTTTTTTTGCGAGTGCTTCCCGCTCTTTTTCTTTCGTTTCTTTGGGTGTTGACATAATGTAGGATTTTAAGGCGTTAGGCTAGCTCTATGTTTCGTGACGATATGGCACAGTACGATAGGTGTTCATGACAAGAATGCATTTTGTTTCATGCCCTCATGCCCCCACAGCTGTCTGAGGTGACAGTGGTGCCACGGCAGGTTTGGGCGCCACGGCAGCCGGCGCACCCACCGATAACGGCGTTCGCGTCCAATCGGGCAACAGCATGCCTCTCGGCCTCCGTTCTCGTGAGACGGGCGGTACAGATTCCATCGCGTCATCATCGTCGTCATCGTCGTCGTCGTTTTGAGACGAGAACGCTTCGTCCCATTTTTCTCTCATGACCTCTACACCCCCCGTTTTGAGCGCGCTGCACGACAAGAGGGAATCCAGGTGAGTACGACGCATAGACAACAAACCCCAACGAGGTCGCGATGACTTACCCGGCTAGCGACCCTCCCACCCAGGCCTTGGACGCAGGCGAAAATGCAGGTGCCTTGCCCGCGTTTGCAGTCGCGCGCGGTGACGAGGATGACGAGGATGAGGATGGGTGTGGTGTAGGGTTGTTGAGGATCGCGATGTGAGGTACGAGCGGGCGGAGTGCAGCGTAGCGATCGTACGCAGGTGGAGGCGGTCTTCCAGATCGCGTCGGTTCCTGGCGTGGTCGCGGCGCCGTCGATCCGATGGCACGCACCAGTTCAGCGTGAAGCCGAGGGATAAAGCCCGGTAGCATCGCTGTGCCGCCCGTGACGAGAAGGGAGGACACGAGCGTCTTCCGGAGGTCGACCGGTACCTGTGGGACTCGACGTTTAAGAACGGCGCAATGTGGGACGAGGTAGGCAGGAGGAGGGGAGGGGGTGGAATGACCTTGAGAAGCGCTTCGAGCAGGACTTCTGCGACGCTGTTTTCGTCGATGTCGCCACCCTCGAACAAGACTTCGGCTGCACGCTCGCGGATCCAACCTGGGATGATCAGAGTACCTCTTCCCGTGCCCAACTGTTGTGACGCGGGTGGCACGACGCGGAGTTGGATATCTGTCGCGGTCGAGTGCCTCGTGTACATGTCGGCGAGCATCTGAAGGTGGCTCTCTCTGCCACCCGATTCGGATTGTTGAGGAAGTGAGACCACTTCAAACTCGGACGAAGCGTGCTGCGAAGAGCTGGTACTCTCCACCCCCTCTGATGCACGCGAAAATTCTGATTCCGACATGGCGGCGTCGCTGGAGGGAGGGAGATCTGATTCTGAGGCAGGTGCAGGAGAGGAGGAACGCATCGAGTCACGGTTTATTTCGAGTGCAGTACTTACGAAGCAACAGCGCGTTTTGATGTCCTCGATGAGTGCATCCGTCAGGATCTCTTGTGGCACGCGGCTAGTTCTACTTGATAGAGGGGGGTTCACGCTGCTGAGATTTGATGGAGGGGGTATGTATGATCCGAAGAGGAGAAGAAGTGCACGGAGGTGGGACGTGAACCGTGAACCGGCTAACGGTGTCGTTCGAAGGTGGGGAAATAATGGTCGAGCGGCGAATATCTGTAATACATGTTGTTAGTCTGAATAAAGTGTCAAAAAGATATAACAAACGGAGAGTGCCGTAGATTCGAGGTGACCACAATCGATAACAAGACCCGTGATGCGACCGACGGAAAGGAGGGAGAGTAAATGGCTGGGGGCAAACGATACCGAGGGAACCTTGCTGGTTTTTGAATAAGCTACCAAGATATAGGACAACTGAACATACCTGCAAGTTTCCGAACAACACTTTGGCAAATATGTCTTTGATATATAGCGGAAGCAACGGATGCTCGACGAGGATGACCTTGCGCGACTTGGGATCTGTAAGCAGTGACCTGAAATAGGCCGTGATCAAATTGGGCAGGACTGAGAGGGTAGTGACGCTCACTCGTGAAATACGGAACGCATGCACCTCTCGACGTTGATTTCGAGCATCCTGTCTTCCTCGGCCCTTGCTAACGGATCGGTCGCGCGACTCAGACTCCACAGAGATTCAGAGTTGACTGTATCAGCGTAAAATACGTCTCTTGGATTTCCTTCTCCACTGAAACCAACCTTCCAGATGCGCGACCCTGGGTCGATCACGACACGATCCTCAGTGCCATATAGGGAGTGCCTGCGAGTGGTCGTGTAGTGCGGTGATGCTTGCAGGGCATGTGTGCCCGCAACACGGGTCGTTGTTGGTGTCGCTAGGGGGTTCGTTGAGCTCGGGTTGGCTCTTGGTGTAGACGGTACCGCAGACATCACGCTCGCAATGGGTGAAGTTCCGAGTCTATCTTTACTTTCCATTTTTGGGAGGGCACTCAGTATACACGTGACCTTGACTTTACCTCCACGTGATCAAGACGCGTCTTCGAACTACTTCCTCGTAGCACACTCAAAGAACACTTTACACTCCCCATCAACACACCATGTGGAGTAACGCAGGTCTTAGTACATCTATCCTCATAACAACTTGCTCGCCCGCGAATGGAATGGTTCACCACACGGTGGCCAAGATCTTCGTTTCAACAAAGCTGCGCGACCTAGGTCCAAAATCCTCGGCCGCTCGCACGTTCTGGAGGATGGTAGCTACGTGCATTCGCTACCAACCGCCTACAGAACATCTCTTGTGGGACCTGACCACGTTCAGTCTTGCGAGTGTCAAGGCACCCTGCATGGGTACCGGCTTTCTCGGACTGGCGTATCCCTGCTTTCTACCCAATAGCTTGGATGACACCCCTGAGTTCCCGCAGATCCCACCAATATGTCGTGGTGACCACATTCCAGTTATCGGTGGCAAAGACGTTTTTAGACTCGCCATGGTTACTCCTCTTCCTCCCGTCGGTCTTCTCGAAACGGTCTTGCTAAGCTTGAATGAAGGCGAGACATTATCTGAGAGCACGGTTCGAAGGCTAAGGAGGAAAGAAGCTGAGATGAGAGCTGCTGCTGCCGAGGGACGAGCCCCTCTCAGTGAATGCAGAAGGAGGAAACAGAAAAAGATGGCAACGACAACTTCTATACCACAGGTGAGTTGTGCTTTCGATTTCCCGAGGGTTAGTTGGACAATCCTAAAGACAACGTCAGGCGGCATTCGGACTGTCATCTGAGAAAGAAACTTCGGCGATCAGACCCGACATTGCTTCTGCCACAAGGGCTCGTTCACCACCGAAAATGCACCAGAAACCGACTATGGAGTGTATGGCGACCGTCAATTCGTTAGATAGCGAGCGACGCAAAGTCACCGTAGAAGATGTTGAAAGACTCGCTGCCTCAGCTTCTGTGCGTCGATGTCCAGATAGTCAAGACACGGCACCACCAAGCCATGCGTAGATAGTCGACTCCTCCTTACGCATGATCCTACCGCGGCCAAAAGAGCAATTCACCTTCGCACTCCTGTCGCTTTATCGTGACCCCATTGATGATATCGATACCTACCTTATGTTGCGATCCCCATCTAGCGATGTATACCACCGAGGAGAGGACGCAGTCTGGACTGTTTTAGATCTCAGTCGCCTTGAATTTCGAAGCCTTCGCATTTGTACCATTATCAATATGCAGCATTGGTGTAATACAGAGTGGTCGCAGTTCTTGTTTTGACATGATGATGTAGCGTTATTCAACAGACTTGCTGTGACGGTTTGATCGAGGAACTTCAATTTCCCCCACGCCCACGTCTGCGTGAAAGTTGGGTTTGTGCTCGTTTCCGAGTCGGCAGTCACTCCACTCCAGCATAAACCCCATTTCCACCAGTCAGATCTCGAGACCAGCCGGGTACGCGTTCTTCGGAGAGGTGCTCAATGCTACGAACGGTCTTGTCGCTCCTGTGATTAACCAGAGTGGACTGGTACGTTGTGCATCGTTATGGGCTTAACCCGAGGTGACGAAACCTCGTTCGTCCGTGTAGTTATCGATTTCCGATAGTAAGCGGCAGTCCTATGAAATCGAGGATAATTAATGGAGTTGCAGCAACTAAACCTAGTAAACGCGCCTTCAAGTCACCGAACTTTCAAAATTGGTTTGACTTGTGGGAATGAGTTGGAACTCGAAGTGGTCACGGAACGTTGAACCCTAACCTCAGACCAAGGTTACAACTTTTCGAGCAGCTTTATTACTTGACACTTTGCTAGTTTTCCCTGCATCCGCGGTCGTTTCGCCCAGATCTTCAGTGAGCGAGCCAACTGCCTCCCCTGAGTATTAATCCTTGTTTTAGATCATCATACTGAGGTAGTACGGTATGTCTATTTTCGTTTCTACAATAGTTCTGATCAGACTACTATTTATGTCATGTCCTTGTGATGCAAAGACTAATTGTTAGGGACTTAAGCGAATTGGTTCGATGTACAAAGCATAAAGCCGACTGCTCTTAAATCCGCTGTGCGCTCAGCAATGGACACCCAAACCCTCACAGGACATGCTGGAGCTGGGGATCTGAATATCACAGCGGTGTCAAAGCCTGACGCAGAACCACTCGCTGCAGCGTACGGGCTCTCTCCACAGCAAGCGACCTTCTTTAAGGCAGAGACTGGGATTGACGACGATGACGACCTTAGGACTCACATTCTAGAAGTACAAGAGAGGGCATATAAGGTCAGTAAAGTGATGTCGTTTTGAGGGCACCCCGGAAAGTGAACACAAATTGGACAAAGATATTCCCCTATCCATGTATTGAGACGTTCATGTTCCTCCAGTACGTTTCCTCTTCTACACTGGCACATTCGAAATGATGTTGATTTTCATCCAGGCTAGGGATCGCAACACATCCGAAGTACGAAAGTGTTATTAAACTTGGCCAAGAGCGCCTGGATGGGATTCTGCTGGACATTGGTTGCTGCTGTGGGTGATTCACGCTCCACGAACTTCTCTGGAATACCCAAAACGTTGACGAGATCGTCTGCACTAGTTGGAATGGATGCGAGGAAAGCCGTGGCAGACGGTTTCCCACTTAAGAGCATTGTCACCACTGATTTGATGAAAGGTAAATGACATCATGATTTCGTGATGATATAAACCGACATCTTTCAAGAGTTCTTTGACATGGGCCACACCCTCTTCAATACGACGCCGGCAACCTATCCGCTCAGCTTTGTCCCTGGAGATGCTTTTGACCCCAACATGTTGCAAATTGTCCCTCCTTTCAACGCACCTCCTTCAACAGAGAGACCAAACTTGTCCACGTTGACTTCGCTAAATCCACTCGCTGGCTGTTGTGCGGTGATCTACGCGTCTAACATCTTCCACCTGTTTTCAGAGGAAAATCAACTCCACTTGGCCAAGGCGCTAGCAGGCCTATTGTCTCCCCGACCTGGCTCCATGATATGCGGCGAACACCCTGGCAACTGGCAGAAGGGAATCTTCCATGCAGAATATGTAGGCAGGGAATATGACTTGTTTGAGCACTGCCCGGAATCTTGGAGTGCTATTTGGGATGGCGAAGTCTTTGCAAAGGGAAAGGTGAGGGTAGACGCGAAGATGGAGTGGGTGGAAAGAGCAGCTGGTTTGGCATATGAACGGATGCAGTGGTCGGTGGTGAGGTTGTAGTTCGCACACAGAAGTCGATGTTATATAGACCAATCTATTATATATGTGCACAAGTTGGTTATGATGGAACTCGTTCAAAACTAATACTAGCTATTGCGGAGGACCAAGGCGATGTTCTCGTTGGCGAAGGGGCGTAGCGGATTTAGCGTCAACAACGCCAAACGGCGAAGTTGTCCTTGACGGCGCATTGTTTATTTCTAAAGCCTTTGCCAAAGATGTGTATACAGAGCCAAACACCCTCTCCGTCTTCGTCCTTGCGCACGTAGTTGTAAGAACTGAATTAAGCACCGCCATGGCGTCCCTCGTCTCACCGTTCAGGAGGACTTACAGATACCTTGTCAGTATTTGTTTCTCCCTTTGACTTACTGGCGCTTACCCTCGAGGGTGAACGACCACCTAGCAATACCTTGCACATGAACAACCGGTCATCTTCTGGTCTTGTGTCATGGGAACTGCGGGGCCTGTTTTTGCTTTGACAGTCCCATCGATCAGGCAGAAATACTTTGGTTACGTCCCCGCTGAGCGCGTACCAACTACGTACCCTCGTGAGCTTGTGTGCCTGCTTAACGCGTAATGCGTGGCTTACTGACCTTCGCCGCCTGCCAGTTCCAAAACGGCCACGGAGACCTGTTCAGGGATACGAGGATGAATAGAGGGCTTGATTGATAAAACGTTGCTTATTTCCACCGCCATGGTACCCGTAAGTAGAGGTACGCATTACACGGCAGCCTGGTCGACCGTATACTGACTCTTTGAGCCCTGTAGGCACTACTACATAGAATGGCGAGAACGGATTTTCAAGCTGTATATATATCTATTATTTCACCCAACCTGCCGTTCCACCTTTGCGTCCAGAGGTTCGCTTCCCATGCATGTCTGCTCGACGTGTTCATCTGCCCAGAGTCGTTGCGATCGCGATTTTGATAGCGAATAACGGAATATAACTGACTAGATGTTGTTGTAATAGGGGGCCATGGGGCTTTGTGAACCTGGCGGGGAGAGCTGTCCAAGGTTCGAGACGCAGCTCAGTGGAAGAGTGCCCTACTTTATTGGTACGGAGAAATTAGAAAATGATATGATTGAGTGATATCCTAAGTTAGCAGAGCGAAGCACGTGACGTGCTGCCGACGCGTGACGCAACGCCAAAGCCGTCTTATAATTTTATTTATTAGCCTCCTGGGCTCGAGGGAATTGCCCTCGCTGTGATTTCTGATGAATGCACTCTGTCGTATTTTGCGTGGGTCCACACGTTCGCCAGTGACACCTTCTTTGATGCTGCGACGGTCCTCCATCACGTCGTGTTCACGCGCCTTCTCTACAGAGTCCGACACACTCAAGCAGAAGCCAAAAGCCAGCACACCGCTCCGACGTACTGCCTCTGCCTCTCTTCCTATTCGTTCAAATCCGACCCCAACTCGCAGCCCAATTCGCCCCGTGCTGACATTCGCAACAGCGGAACGCTACCTCCCTACCCGCCTACGTTCTCGCCTCACACCGGATTCCCAGAAACTCCACGACGCTTGGTGGATCCCGCGTTGGGGCCAGGATGGCGAAATTTTCGTCTTTGGAAACGGTAGCTTTGTATGTTGGGGCTTGAGCGAAGATGAAGCTCGCCAGTTTGCAAAAGACATCCTGGCTCCTTGTGAGGTCGGCTCGCTCCAAGATCCCGAGACAGAGGAACTCGAATTCGTGACAGATCCAAACGAGTAAGGCCACTTTTGCGTTCAAGGTTCTGCAGAACGGCTGATCGTCCCTCTCCTTTCAGGAAGACCCGGATACAGGGTGACTTGATCATCCTCGGACGCGTTGCACAACTCCAAGACCCTTTGAATGCCGCTCCCTTTCCTCCATCGAATCCATCTCTCGAAATAACGACGCTCCTCGCTCGGTATGCTTACTCTCAGGCGCTCTCCCGGTCCACCGCGCTCTCCGTTCTCGAAGAATCCCTCGAGGCATACCTCCTCTCCGTCGCTGAGCTACCCCACTCCCTTGAAAAGACCGGAAAACCCGAACTCGGCCGCCAGGCACTCATCAAGAAGCTGGGCGTCTTGATGAAGTTCCGCCAAGGTCTAAATCTCAACCGCGAGAATTTCTCTGATACCCCTGATTTGTACTGGACCGAGCCAGAGCTCGAGAGCTTGTTTAAATCGATGACGGCCGCACTGGAGGTCAAGGCGCGGACGTATGCTGTCAACGAGAAGATTACTTATGCGACCGAGGTAAGTTCAGCTCACTGTCGGTGCATTAACACTCGTCTCAGTCTAAACCCAGGTTCAATCGACCCTTAGACAGCTACTTACGGAGGTATGCATCAGCATCATTGTGCCATGTCCAGAGTACTCAATGTGTCCTAGTCTTCCGCGCACCGCATGGAACTAGTAATTATTGCCCTCATTGCCGTCGAGGTCATCATCGTGAGTCTTGCCACGCTATTCTTTTACAGCTCGAACCATAATTGGATTTAGGCCCTGATACGAGAAGGACCCGAACTTTATCGGATGGTCTTCGGTTTACCGAAAGAGAAAGAACTCAATGCTGTCAGATCTCATTGACCATTTCACATTGCCACCCTGATTTATTGATTTCCGAAGCCGGATATATCCCACCTCACTTCATTATATAGCTGTAATTACATCCAATACCGCAGATCTTTGTGTACTATATTATAGATTGTAATTCAGATCTCCTATTCAAGCCGGGCCGTACGTGCAATCCACAATTTAGACCATTTCTTGAACAACCAGACAACTGCTCAATTTTTTTTTCTTCGGATCTGGAGGAGCTTGTGCTCTAATATCTCTGCTACAAATATTATAACTCACGCAATGTATTCAAAAGGTTCTCTGCATGCAAGTACACAGTGTCCTACCATTAAAATATTTAGAATTGCAAGCTGAGGATGTAATTGTGCATCTGATGTTGACTGTGCATTCGGAAGCACATCATAATAGCGCGTCAATCCGTCTCATCTCAGCTTGCAACGACCGAAAGCAAAGTGACACACATTTCGTTTGTAGGTAAGCAAGGTCTCTCGGAATAGATGGCTGACCGTCGATCCAACAAGTCGTGCGCCACTTTCGCGCCAAGCAAGTTGGCGTATACTACAGCGCCTGAAAGAACCGGCCCTGAGGATAGCATAACATTTACAGAGGATCCGCACTATATTGCTTTCCCCATTGTTCATATGATAACCACGGGTGAACAGGGTTGAGATCGAAGATGTTGCCGACCAAGGGAAGGCCGATTGGTCCAGGAGGCAAAGAAAATTCATCTCTGAGTCGATGTCGCCGCCATGTGTCGAGGACGAATGCAGCACAGAGAACGAAACTGACAGAGTATATAAGCCCAGATCCACTGGCAGTCATAGTGGATAGATGTTGAGACTCATAGCCATGGTGGCAGCGGTCATGACCCCACGAATAGCACAACAACACGAGCGTTTACCTCTGAGCAAACGAGAGGAGCAGATCTGGGTGGGGAGCTGGAACGCACCCTCGGACGGATGCTACTTTTAGTTAGCTCCTCTGTGGCAGGGATCGGTGCAATGCGACCGTTCCTACCAAATGTATCATCGCGCCTTGGTTTCTCGCTCGCAAGCCGAGGATACAAACAAAAATAAGTCTTCGTTCTCGGCAAGGCAGGAGGCCCTGGAAGGGAATGGTATTTCAATCACTACCATTTATTTGGCCAGTTTGGAGTCCAAGCTCAAACCTTCAAGAACCCCGCCGCACGGGTCACCGGTGGTTTGGTATTTGCATTGAATCAGGTGACGGGCAAGTCAGTATTTCGGGAGACCGAATAAGCAAAAACAATATACCGTATCACCACATGCGGACATACTACATCCACGAGCAACTCCTGAGGCGGTCGCGTTGGAAAGGCCAGGCGATGCATTGTTGTACCTGTCCTGAGTGATCTACAGGGGAACAATGAACGTGAGAGTGACGGTGAGACAAGCTCCGGGCCTGAGAGGAGTCTGTCTCACACGATCACCGCTGGGGTACTAGCTTGCCTGGTATGTCGAACCCGACCCACGGTTTCTTTTAGATCAAAGTTGACAGCGCGCCTTGCCAAGGGTTGGAAGACATGTGCTCTGAACGACCAAGGTTGAGACAAACTTAGCCTGTGAATACCGCACATATGAATGGAGAACATATTTGAGTCGTGCCTTGCCTATGTAGTAGGTTGAGGTACTTGTACACGCGCGGGGACGGGCTGGCAGTGGCAGCGGCTACCAATGGAAGCGCTCGCACATAGGTCAGTCGTAACCATTTTCGAGATGGACAGTAACCTCATCTTTTTTATGTCACTTACCAGTGTCGTGCCAACAAGAGCCTGAGGGCCGGGAGCATACGATATTCTGATACTTCGGGCCTGTTGAAAAGCTGCATTTCAGTGGCGGATCCATCCCGAAAGAATATACCTCCTTTGCAAAAATAATCCCACCCCATGCCGAGGGTCTCACTGTTGTGTGGCGCGCATTCTCTGGCCACATTGACACAACTGGATCAGGCACGAACACTGAGGCTGCCAGTGTGAGCGACGCCATCTTCCCTTATGCATCATGATAAGTATACGTTGCGTAACTGAAAGATTCAGATCTTTCGTGGTCATAATCTGTCAGCTTGGGGCCATGAGCATGTCCGTCTCGTATATAGGCCCTCATAATGGGCGGAGCGGGATAAAATTGAGTATGCGAAAAGGTATTGACGGTGAAGTTGGAAGGAATGTCTGTCATTTTCGTTATATGTGACAGAATCTCCAAATGGAGATGGCAGTCCTTTTTGTACTATTTTCACTACATTGGACCTTGGACCTCTATAACCACTTGTCAATTTAGCTGGATATTGTCGAGGGGAGGGAGGGGCCGGAGAACATATCAAAGGCAACACCAATGCTATTTTATGGAGAGAAGACCAGGAAAATGTACGTTCACCTTCTAGCATCGAGCTCCAGGAATTCACAATGTAGATCGAACAGAGCTGTTCAATTCTCCAAATGAACAACACATTGAAGTTGCCAAAGTTGTTTGATTGGTTGGTTTTTGAGCTTTCCTGTCTAGGGTACTTCGAACCGATAACACAACGGAATTTCGACGACCTGGTTTCGTTACACGCCCGGGCCCTAGAACAAGAAATGTACTGTCCATAATAGATCATGAAATCCATGTGGTATACGCAAGGTCGTTCGTATGTTATACCAGTTACCCTTTCTGATGAGAAGCAACATTTCCCTACGTGAGTTATCCATCCATCACCGTCTTTGAAGCTACGACTAGACGTTTCTGGCAACGTCCTCCAACGTATTGTCAACGGCCTTCTCGTCAAATGATCTCGAAGAAGTTCTATCTTTGTGTGGTTGAAGCGCTGAGAGATGGCCTGGCGGGACAAGACCGTTGTCTTCCTGGTACATCCTATGTGCATCGAGGAACGCAACGTGTTGTGGGGTTAGGACTATCGGACCGACGCGGATTCATGTCAGCTTCAAGTTCTTGCTTGTATCTGTAGGTGAGAACCCGAAGTACGTACTACGTGAGGAAGAGCTGAGGAAAGTATCATAAAAGAAGAACGCGATGACCGTGGCTGGGATGTTTGTGAGTGCGGCTATCGCAGCGTATGGGCCACCCGCAGCTTGGCGACCCCAGATTGACATTGCCATCATACGCGCGCCGACGTCACGAGCTGTATTTGCGGCAACTGGAAGCAATGGTCGCGATGATCAATAAGTGGGATTCATTCGTGGAGAAGGCACGTACATGCAGTCGGGGAAAATCCCCAAATGGCGAAGCCACTTTGTGGTACGGGTCAGACAATCAGCTGATAAACAAAGTACGACAGGGTAGAAAGGGTTCGTACTATGTGAATCCAATGATCCAAGGTGACGCTGCTGGTGGTATCATGTAGTTGGTTGGATCAAGGCATGCGCTTATGGTAAGGCCAAGAACAAGGTCCTTTGCAGACAATGTCAAACTAAATCCTGGGGAAAGAGTATTAAATGCTCACACTCATAAACTCGTTAAGGAGAACCCGATTTAAATTCGTCCCAGGCAATACATAGAGCGCAAATATGCCTCCCGGACCATCAGGAGTGAACATCAATGTATTATAGAGGCCCTTTTGAACGAGAACACCTTCCGCGGCCTTGAGAAGGGTGAGTCTTTTCCTTTCTGAAGCCGATCGAGAAAGAAGATACCACAATCAGGTCTTTCCACTGCACGTATACGAGAAGGCACGCCACATAAGCACCAAATGTCTGCGCTAATATGTACCTACATTCGATTTTAGCATCACCTGAGGCGCCGCGTTAAGGCAGAAGACTATACGAGAAGAACGTACATGACAGCTTTTCGCACAGGAAATCCTCTGAATAATACGAATGAAATGGTGACACCGGGATTGAAGTGACCACCAGAAGTCGCTGAACAGATCGTGATTGCAATCACGATTCCGATGGCATAACCCATGCCCACGGTAAATAGAGCTAGACGTCAAGGTT
The DNA here is from genome assembly GCA_038090375.1 of Boletus rubroflammeus. NCBI lineage: Eukaryota > Fungi > Basidiomycota > Agaricomycetes > Boletales > Boletaceae > Boletus > Boletus rubroflammeus. The sequence continues at coordinate 34,515 of JBBPMQ010000050.1, forward strand.
AGGACACAACATCATACACCTCGAGAGGTAGACTGACAGCCGATTGGTTGAGCTGTGAGATTTCCGACAACGAAAGCAGCTGTGGATCCGACACCTGTGGCATAACGAATTATTAGGGACGAGACGCTCCTCGGGACGAAGAAACTCTGCCAACCCGCGTAAACGTATAAAAATACACCAAGCTGTACGCAGCGAAGTCGTCAGTTGCCTCTGAGAACGCATGTGATAGAAATGTAATACCATTTCAGCAACCATTTGAGTGAACAAATGGATTTTGGTATGCTTGACCCTTTCCCAAGCCATCATGTATCGTGGTTGGGGGATAGCGTCTCGCAAGCGAACCGTTGGATAGGACATGGCAGTGGAGAGGATGAGGGAAGAATATTATGCCAACGTTCTACCAAACCTTTTAAAGTATAGCTCGGTAGAGAATGTCATCGTACGTGACATGAACTTGAACCCGGTCGCAACTACCGAATCATAATGCTTGTAATGTGGCAAACCAAAAGCCTGTTCCTATTCCTGTTCTCCCAGATCGATCACACGGCCGCCACTCGGTTGATAGAGTCACCTGATGCACATCTACTTGATTGAGGGATGCCATGAGGGCCAATGTGTGGTCCTGTGTGAGATTGGTGTAGAATGGCCTGAGAAGCACTGGATCCCGTGGTGGTCCGTAGCACCGCATTGAGAAAATTTGGAGGAACACAACAAGTTAAATATACGCAACGGAATCCGTTGAACAAAGGTCTCGCAACTCGCCACAAACCCGTCACCGTCCAGATAGGCCACACACCGGTTTCATATGCTGAGCAGCAGCCTAGTGCCTGTGGAGGGTACTTGGAATAGCCCAGTTTCAAATTGGAATCTGACTGCGTTGAAACAAAGGACGAACTCGCGACCCGGGTGCAATCTGGCGGTTCAAGGGGCTCCTCGCTCCCTTCTGACCAGCTCGCTAGTAGTGTTTTTCGTCACCCTCTTCAAGTTCGATTTTCCGTAGTGGGTTTCCGCGCGCTTCGCAGTTTTTCTCGAGCATTTCGGCGCCTCTGTCGGGTTTTGATATTTGTAATCAAACGGAGGTTTACACGCTATCTATAGCGTGTAGAAACCATCAATGCATCATCCCTGTCCTTACGGGCGTCGAAGACAAACAAGCCAGTAGAGGTGTTTGCCGCCGCCAGGCGGCCTTTCCGTGTTTCAAACGCCACCCAAAATCCAATTATCCCGGTGTTTGAGGGTAGAGTTGGGACGCAGGGACAGAGTGTCGGTACGTGCCTTCGTCAATTGCCTTGTTAAAGGCTTCCAGTGGGACGTTATTTTCACCGAGTAACACTGATATTTCTCCCAAGGACGCCATGGAGGGCGCCGAGGTTTCGTGGAAGGAACATACCCGTATACAACGTTCAAACAAGATAAATCCCATTTGGGCTCCGGTTCGGATGGACTGCCAACGTTTACCTCGGTTGATAAATAATCCTAATGTTCAGCGGTACGCGCCTTCACGACGAAACACTACTCCGAGATTACTGCACTCTCCAACCTGCCAACCTGCCAAGTCTTGAACTGGCAGTAGTAACATAACCGTGTTTCTCGAGAACCCCTATGGGATGTCGACTCGACCCGTGGCAACCCGCATCAAGTTGCTATTCTAGGGACTCATCAGTATCTCTGCCCACGATGCCCACGCACCCATTGTGAGCTTAGCCTGGGCATAGAGAGCCTTCCTGGGTTTGTTGCAAGCGCGAGAAAGAGCGATATTGCTCGCCAAGAGCATCGTCTGGCTGGAAATTTTTATAGAGCCAGTTCGGTAGGTCTAATAAGGAGTGTTAACAGCCCGCTATGTTGGCTAAGACAAGGCCGTTTGGCAGTTGTTCGCTCCCTATGAATTAATTAATTTTTCATGGACCTACAGCTGCAAACCAACCGCCAACATTTATTCAACAAGGCAATCGGCGACGCAGGCACGACCGACACGCCAGGATCTCTGCCCTCGAACAGCCCCGGATAACAGGCTTAAACCCGTAGTAGTAGTTACCTTGTAGTATAGGATTTTGGTGCCATAGTTAACTGCAACATGGCCACTTCGCAACCCGCGGGTTCATCATTTGTTTCGACACGCAGTCAGATCCCAACATTTGGAGTAATCAAATACCCTCAATGAACGCCTAAGACCGCTTGGCAGCAACATATTCCGCGGATTCTGGAGAGTACCAGGCCGGTGTACATGAAGTGTGACAGTTATCCAATGATGCTTCCTCGCAGCTAACGGTCCCGGCCAGGACCGGTATGCAGCGAGCTGCGAGATCTTTGTCCACAGGACTGCATCAGTGGATTCCGTTGCGTATATTCAACTCGTTATGCAGCGAACGTTCCCAATGAATGCCTTCCATAGTATCATCATGCATCATATAATGTCAATCATCTTGACCCCTTAATGCACACACTCCGTGCCAGACGATAATTAACAATTAATTCTACCTTTGGGGATCCATCACGTACGCTGATTTATTCTTCTTAAAGAAGCTACACAGGGTGAGTCGCACTCTCATCTTAACACCCCCGGAATTCTTTAGTCGGGCAGATCTTGATAGTAGGTTGCAGAGCGGCGGTCATGATATCGGAACGGAGAGAACAGGCTTTCGATTTGCCCCGTTGCAAGCATTGCGATTCGCGGCGCGTCTCGGCATATGCAACTAGGATCAAGTACGATGACCGAGTTAAGACTTTAAAAGGTTTGGTAGAATGTCGGCATTCTTCCCTCATCCTCTCCGCTGCCATGTCCTATCCAACAGTTCGCCTGCGCGACGTTGCTCCCCGACCACGATACATGATGTCTTGGGAGAGGGTCAAGCATATTGAAATCCATCTGTTTACTCAAATGGTTGCCGAGATGGTATTACATTTCTACGATATGCGTTCTCAGATGCAACTGACGACTTCGCTGCGTACAGCTTGGTGTATTTTTATACGTTTACGCGGGTTGGCCGAGCTTCTTCGTCCCGAGGAGCGTCTCGTCCCTAATAATTCGTTATGCCACAGGTGTCGGATCCACAGCTGCTTTCGTTGTCGGAAATCTCACAGCTCAACCAATCGGCTGTCAGTCTACGTCTCGAGGTGTATGATGTTGTGTCCTGACCTTGACGACTAGCTGTGTTTACCGTGGGGGTTGCTTATGCCATTGGAATCGTGCTTGCAATCACGATCTGTTCAGCGGCTTCTGGTGGTCACTTCAGTCCTAGTGTCACCGTTTCATTCGTATTATTCAAAGGTTTTCCTGTGCGAAAAGCCGCCATGTACGTTCTTCTTCCGCACCTGGCGCAGTGCATCGGGCAATGCCAACACCGAACCTAGGTTCATATTAGCACAGATATTTGGAGCTTATTTGGGATGCCTTGTGATATATGCGCAGTGGAAGGACCTGATCGTGGTATGTTCTTTCTCGATCGGCTTCAGAGAGAAGAAGGCTCACCCTTCTTAAGGTCGCGGAAGGCGCCCTCGTTCAAAACGGCCTCTATAATGCGTTGATGTTCACTCCTGAGGGTCCAGGAGGCATATTTGCGCTCTATGTGTTGCCTGGGACGAACTTGAACCGGGTTCTGCTCAACGAGTTTATGACCGTGAGCATTCCATGCTCTTTTCCCGGCAGAGTCAGTTTGATACAGTGTGCAAAGGACTTTGTTCTTGGCCTTGCCATAAGCGCATGCCTTGATCCAACCAACCACATGATTCCACCAGCAGCGGCACCTTGGGTCATTGGATTCACATAGTGCGAACCCTTTCTAACCCGTTGTAAACCTGGTAATCAGCTGATCGTCTGAACTCGTACTACAAGTGCCGTCGCCATTTGGGGATATTCTCCAACTTCAAGTATGTGCCTTCTCCACGATTGAACCTCCTCCCCCCCACTAATAATAAATATTGATATCACGACCATTGCTTCCAGTTGCCGCAAATACAGCTCGTGATGTCGGCGGACGTTTGATGGCAATGTCAATCTGGGGTCGCCAAGCTGCGGGTGGCCCGTACGCTGCGATAGCCGCACTCACGAACATCCCAACCACGGTCCTTGCGTTCTTCGTTTACGATACTTTCCTCACCTCTTCCTCTCGAAGTACGTACTTCGAGTTCTCACGTGCAAGCAAGAAGCTGAAGTGAATCCGCGTCGGTTCGATAGCCCTAACCCCACAGCACTTCGCGTACCTCAGTGCACATAGGATGTATCACGAAGACAACGGTCTTGTCCCGCCAGGCTCTCTCTCTGCGCTTCTACCACATAATCGATCATTCGACGAGATACCTATCGAAAATGCGGTGGCGGAAGCGGAGGTGGACCCCCGAAAGGGAAACGTTTAGTCGTCAGCTTGAAAGATGCTAGTGGATGGAAATCTGATAACTCTCGTAGGGAACTGTTTCTTCTCATTGGAAAGGGTAACTTGTATAAGACGCGAACGACATTGCCGCGGACCGCATGGATTTCATTGTCTACTATTTACAGTACGTTTCTTGCTTGTTCCAGGGTATGTAGCGAAACCGGCCCGGGGGTCGTCCAAACCACATTGTGTTATTGGGTTAGAAGTACCCTAGACAGGAAAATTCAAAGACCGAAGAACCTTACAACTTTAGCAGTTCTGTGCCTTGTTTGTTGGAGACTTGGACAACCCTGTTCCATCTGCCATTATAGATGCCAGGAAGTCGAGTATAGAAGGTGAGCTTACAGTTTTCCAGTGTTACCTCCGGAAAACAGCATGAGCAGTGCCTTTGGTGCGTTCTCCAGCCCCTCGACGATATGGAACTTTCGTTGGAGCGTGCCGTCAGCGAGGCCGACAGCTAGATCAGCGATTGCTTTGGGAAACTGCGAAGCATAGTCCAAACTATGCAGGGCGATTCACACAAATTGAGCTGTGGACAACGAAGGAACGTACATAACAAAACCTTGAATCTTGGCTCGCTGTGAGATGAGATTCGTGTAGTTTTCAAGGCCACGAGGCTTTGGTGAATCTACACGACGAATGAGTGCACCTTCCGCGAAAGGTCAACGTGGTCAACGTACTATAGGCAGAGATGGCTCCTGAATTAACATAGTCAGCAAACCCAAATTTTACGCATAGTAACTGCACCGACCGCACAACACTATCCTCGCGTTCTTGTTCAATCGCTTCAATGCCATATCCAAAATCTCTCCGCCAACATTGTCAAAGAAGACGTCGAGATATCCGACGGCGTTCTTGAAGTCCTCTCCGAACGTGCTACGCTTATAATTCAAAGCCACGTCAACGCCTAGTTCGTTCTCAAGCCAGGCGCATTTGTCGTCACTCCCGGCAAGCGCCACGACTTTTGCTCCAGCACGTTTTCCGAGTTGACAAACGAGGGATCCGACTGCGCCTGCAGCACCAGAAACCAAGAGAGTCTCGCCAGCTTTCAGCTCCCCGATGTCACGGAGACCCTGTTGCAATCATTGCGGATCACTATCTAGTAGATGAACGATACTCGTCACACCACTCACGAAGTAGGCAGTCATGCCTGACATTGATAATTCAAGTCAAATAAAACACATTATGAACGATGGGTCATACCGGTGAAGCCGAGGGTGTTTAAAAAGTCCAATGGCGTAGTGCCTGGAGGGAGCCTTGAATACGTCAGTCACAAAGATTTGCGTAGGGAATCCTCTGGATTTACGTTATTTTTTGGAGTGCTGCATCCTTCATAACAGCAAATTCAGTCCAGCCTAAACGGTGGATGCACCTAGATCAGGAATTGGGTACAGAAGGGGCAACACCATGCGTACCCAACAAACCGGATACCACATCACCTTTAGTGAAAACACTTCCCTCCCCGGCCTCCACGACGATACCAATCCCGGCGGCACGCATCACCTCGCCGATCTGAACTGGAGGGAGGTAGCTACGTGCGTCCTTCAGCCACCCGCGCATAGCGGGGTCGAGGGAGATATAGGTCACTTGAACAACAGCCTCTCCCGCGCCTGCCTTCAGGACTCCATCATTTGGAACAATCTGCGATTCAAATGTGTCGGGGAGGATGTCCGCTTCAGGGCGTTCACGGAGGACGATGCGAGTGAATGAGCCGCTGGATGACATGACGTGAGTTGCCAACGTCGAAAATATGTGCGAGTGCGACGAAAGACTCGATACGAATGTTCACCTGGGAAGCCCCTGCTCACGTAATTGATCTGATCCGAAGGATGGTTTGGGTTGGCTCTCCTGCGGTAGCATCGTCGAGGTGATGCCCCTTCACATGGAATTAATCTTTGATATATACATGAATCACGGCAAGTTGGTACTAAACATGATCTCGCTCCGGGGAACAACAACCAAGAAAACACGCATCGAATAGATCCAGGCAAAACATGAATAATTCCAAGTCGACGTTTGAAGAAGCGTAGGTGAGCATGTAAATAACACTGGTCTGTTGAACGTCCAGAGACAAGTTGCGATCATGACCGACGGATCATTGGGGCGGGTAGCAAGCCCATCAAACCAAAGACGAGGGCATATAATCCAGAGGCTGCATTCGGAATCGGTGGATGGTTAAAAGCAGAGCACAGTAGAGATTACCTCCGATGGTGCCCTTCAAGTATCCTAGACTTGACCATTTTCCGAGCGTGATGGAAAGCAGCGACCAGCCAGCGACGATGGCGGCGGTCAGAATTGGAATTACGTGTGAAAGGATGCCAGACTTCCTCCATGAGCGATACTTTGAAAGAGTCTCTCAGACAACGCGGCTGGTAAGTATGAAAACGCACGTCGGGCTCAACCCCTCTGAGCCAGTGCACGAGCAAAACATAGAGGAACAGGAGGACTACAAGCCCGCCAAGACACGATGCGAGGAGTGCGACTGTTCTATTCCAGGTCAACCGTAGCAGGACAGTACTAGTATGAGCAGGTAACCTACCTCGACCAGTCACCCGGGCTAGCGTCGGGTGTGGATAGCAAGCCGAGGAGGATCCGATGAGTGTTGAAGAGAAATGTGACGGCGGCGCCAGGTATGATGAACTTGAGCTGACGGAGAGTGTGTCTGGAGAGTGCACGCAGACGTGGACCAGCCATGACCGTGATGGAGGTAAGTTGTTAATCGGTACTCGCCACTTTGGCCTCAGGCTGAGACCGTAACCAACACGCCGTCACATGGCAGTATTCGCTTGCGAATCGACCGCTTATTCTCGCTGTGCTTTCAACTTGTGCTGGCTGCGAGCTTGTCGACCCGTTTGTTCATAATCCGATCTCTCTACCTGAGCGAGAGCTGGAGTTGCTCTCGGACACTAAGGCTTGGTTGGTTCAAGGTGAGGCGATGACTCAATAACTGCCATATCGAGCCTACGTGGAAAAAGTTCCTCCATCACGACGACCAGACATTTTATTTGTACTCGATGTCCCGGGGAAAACCAGCTAAAACTCTAGTAGTCAAGGTTCCACGACATGGTTCTCAGCGTATAGGCCTCAAATTTAGCCTGTCGGTCGAAAATCTCGTACGGAAAGAATACGCGGGCAAGTCTGCCAAGCAACGGCCCCGCGTACGCTATCAACATAACAATGATCCACCAGCAGGCGCTCTGGCACAATCAATCGTCAGTTCATCCCCCGCGGCATAACGCATGATACTAATCACTGTGAATTTCGACTGTAGGAAGCTGCCTCGGAATGGAATTCACTGTTGACTAGTGCTCGTGCACAAAGAGGACCACGATGGGATGTGGGGACCCAGCAGTTAGTAGCACCACTGCAGTTCCGCCACATATAAGCATCTGATGTTTGATAGATTCCAAGTTGACTTTGGCTCAGCTCTCTACTACGACCCTACTCCGCTCCTCGAAGTATTGAAACAGCAACGTCCTCAAGAGGAGGACCACATCCAAACTCCCGCACGTCCGGGTTCAATGCAGCCTCCAGACTTCCGCCACGAGTCCCCTCGTATTGCTCGAAATCCTTCTGCTTCTGCGGTTCAACCCAACTACGCCTACGGGTCTCCCCGCCACCCACAGCACCATCCAGCAACATTCAATCCAATCCCTCCGGGCCATTTCTATGGTGACCCTCGCACAGCTGGCGGAATGGGCAGCATGTCTCCGGACATTCGGAGACGCACCGGGAGGGTTGGACCGGATGAGGGATTCATCACACTTCACAGTTCGTAAGAGTGCCAACAGATACCATGTATTTTTACATACAAAGTGGCAGCATTCAGCTGGCTCTTGGGAATTAGAACATTCGAGACTACACGATTATGCAGAGCACTATGTCTTCCACTACATTCTTCTCATTCATCGTGCCCGTTTCAAAGGTACCAGCGGCCACCATCATGCTTTTGCGGTCATGAGAATGCGTGGTCTTCGTTTCTTAGTGGGCTGGGACTCCTCGCCATCTGTAAGGCGTGACCGCAGGCGCTTTCCCAGAATCAAAACATCAGGCTTTGGTGATTGTTCTTCTCCCTTTTGCTGGACGACTTCTTCCTCCCGTGTTAACCCCTCTTCAGCATCTTCGGGTTCCTCTGGTTCTCCTGAACACTCGCGCACGCTGACCCCCTCAATCCCGGTCCCTTGCTCGTCTGTTGGTTCATTAGGAGGTGTGCTATTGGCCTCCTCTGCTGCCAAAGCCAGCTCTGCCTCCGACGGCGGGCGACACTTGGCACTGCGAGGTTCCTTCACGGCGTCTGCCACCATCATAGTCAAAAGCCGATGACCTGGACAGTCAGGCGTACAACGACGGTGCTTCTTTGGCGAAAGGGTGTGGCGCGGTAGAGAAGCCTGCTTGCGGGGCCACAGAAAGGATTGAGATTCATTTCGACACGGGAGCGGGTTGCACGTATGAATGCAGAGTTCGAAGTCAGTAGAATTGAGACTCGGAGGGTTATTGCTTGTCTGTGGCACAGGGCTCACAGGAATGGATGGATCGGCAGCAGTTTGGTGTGAAGAGGAAAACACCTAGCTTCCCGTGTGGGCAACCGACAAAAAATGTGTAGGGATGTTGTTCACTCACGTCTTGTTGTCCATCCTGGGCCCTGTTGTTTTCCCCCGATGGCCTCCTGATGGCCTTGTTCGCCACTATGAGACAGGTATGCCGGGCAATCAGACGGGCAAGTAACACTTACACGAAATGGGATTTTCAGCACGATCATGTCGCTACGCTTGTTGGTGTTCGTATCTGCGTGCAGCTTCAAGCATGTGAGGCATAATCATTTAAGCTACGGGTGGACAGCTATTACCGTCGGAGACTGTGACGAGTTCGACGGTCCCAGCGCGGCTTGATTGTGCCTCGAGTCAAAGGAGGCAAGCTGCTCGGGTGATAATTGAGCTCGTAGGAGCGCGACCATGGCCTCAAGATCTTGAACTCGTTTTACAGACTCTTGACAAGTAGTACGTTGGTGCTCCACGGCTGCCTAGCAAACAAGAATATGTGTATCGCAGCATGTCTCAGAAAGTATGGAGAACAAACTGTCTGATCCGCAAGTGCGCTGGTCAGCCTTTGAATCTCTTTCCTCTCTGTCTCCAGGAGAGCCCCGCTCTCTTCTGCTGCCTTAATCTGTGCGCTGAGTTCCGTCTCCCGTAGTTCTAGTTCAGATGCGCGGACCCGCGCTGACTGAGCGTCCCGTTTCCAGTCGTTTCCGTATTTCTGCCATTGCTGCAGTAATTGCTTAAGCCGACTTATCTCTTGGTTCGCGAGATCAAGTTTCTCGAGCGCGTCCTCGAGCTCGGTCTTAGAAGGAGTAGCGTGTGCCGAGTTGCCGTCAGGTGTACGCTCTGGGGAAAGTTGATCGTCGGTATCCGCCTTGGCGGAGGCAAGGGCTGCTCGAAGCTGTTCGGTCTGAACCTCCAACGATCGTTGAATACATTGTAGTTCGTCCTGAAAGATTCGCTCAGTGTGAGGTACATCAGACGGTCGATACGAGAGTCCTAGACTGCACCTCAGCTGCTTCACGTTTCCTCCGGGACTCCTCCAACTCTTCTTCCTTTACTTGGAGTTCAGCAACAAGAGCATGGCATCTCTCACGAAGATCCTCTGCCACCGACGATCCCTGATCCCCTTCCGTTTCAAGCATCCCATTATCAACCTCCCCAGTTTTCTCGCTTTGCCCTGCCGCATCAAAGTTCTGTTCGACCTCTCCCTCCGAGTCAACCCAATTCGAAGGATGGACGTCTAACCGCGCACGAAATTTCGCAAAGGATGCCATGAGGGCGTCGCATCCCGTCGCCAACGTCTTTCGCTCGTCAGCCCATTTCGCGGAGGACTGTGTGAGTTGGTGCCGCAGGTCGGCGACAACATGTTCGAGCTCGAGGTTCTTCTGTAAGAGGTCATTGAGATGGGGTCTCAGCCTAGTCGGCGGTGCCATGGTCTGCGATTGCGAATACTGAGGGAAATGATGGTCCTACTAGAAACGGTCAGAAATCTTTTGGGTTACCTCCAGCGGGTCCACTCTGGATATAATGTTACTGTAAAGTTGTCGATATTCTCCACGTTCACTCGGAGGCCTCCTTTCACACGTGGTCTCTCTCAAGATAGGAATCATTCGCTTAGCCTCGCAACAACAAATATTGCCAGTGACTGCAGACGTCGACCAGGTGGCAGTAGTCTGGAGCCAGGACAGAGCCAGTCCTAGACCCTCCACCACGTCCACTCGGCACGACGGCAAAATGACAAGACGAAGGACACCCGGTACAATGTAAATTATTTAGCTCTCACTACATTGAAGTCCCCAGTGATGACCTTTAAATGCGTCTATCGACGGCTTGCCTCCTTCGACGGTCTGGTCACCAGACTATTTGAATGGGTCAGACGCGACTCCGATCCGCCTGACGCCCAAGTCAGACGCCAGTTTGGACCGGTCAGAACGTTGCTATTGATAGGGCAGTGAGAATTGTTGAACACACAAAGTGGGGTATGCATGACACGTCTTGAACTGCAATACTTATCATCAGCACGAACCAACAATGTCTTCCGCTAAGAAACTTCCATATGGTGAGCTGACTGAATCGGTAGCTTGGGATACATTAACATCCGGTGAATATCAGCGAGGCTTGGAAGTTCCGGCTTGAAGGTCTCAAGGATCATCCTCGGGACCATGCAGTATGGTGATAAGGGATGGCAGCAGTGGGTCTTGGGTGAGGAGGAAGCTGTTGAACATATAAAGGCAGCGTAAGTATCGTAATCGATATCATTAGTCGTCGCGATTTCGACCTTGGAGCTGCACAGATACGAAGCTGGAATTCAGACGTTTGATACCGCTGATGTGAGTTTATCCGTCGTGTCCTGCTCCATTTGTCTGAACCTCTCTAGACCTACTCGAATGGCTACTCGGAAGTCATTCTCGGAAGGGCGATCAAGAGACTCAACCTGCCTCGTGATGAAATTGTCGTGATGACAAAGGTGGGTTGCATCTTATATGTCAAGTAGGACAGTGATTCGAGACTCTGCAGGTTTACAATGTCGTTGGCCGCGAGTACAGCACCAATCAAGTTACCGGTCGAAAGGATCCTGATCAGAACGGTTACGTGAACCAACATGGATTGAGTCGCAAACATATATTCGCAAGTGTGAAGAAGAGTCTAGAACGACTTCAGCTTGACTACATCGACCTCATTCAATGTGAGTATCTAGCAGGTGCGGAAATTGGTACTCGTTAACAATCTTGCAGGCCATAGATTTGACGAGGAGACGCCAATTGAAGAGACAGTGAGTACCCGCATGAGTCACCCTTGATTATAATCTGAATTGATCCAGATGCAAGCCTTGCATGATGTGGTCAAGGCGGGTTACGTCCGCTACATCGGAATGAGTTCTTGCTGGGCATACCAGTGTAAGTTTTTCACCACGTAATGTGTGTCTGCATTCACGCTTGGATTCATAGTCCAGGCCATGCAAAGTGAGGATTGAGAAATGTATATCCATTCGAAAGGGTCGCTCACAAGCCTTGAAATAGACTACGCGATCTCGAACAAGCTTACGCCATTCATCTCGATGCAGAACCACTACAGTCTTCTGTACCGTGAAGAAGAGCGGGAGATGTTCCCTACACTCAAGATGTTTGGTGTTGGCTCGATCCCTTGGTCTCCACTCGCCCGTGGCGCACTTACCAGACCATTTGGCCAACAAACTAACCGAGGCCAAAACGACTGGTAATGTCATGTTCTTCAAGTCGAGACGTCTCGTTTCTGATGCATACCAGGTTCATCGGAAATTACGCAACTGCTTCATCGTACGAAATGATTATCAACCGGTGTGTTCTTGGTTAACCTCCATAACTTGTCATGTGTTGACTCGGATGCCCAGAGTGGAAGAAGTAGCAGCAAAGAAGGGTGTGAGCATGGCGCAAGTCGCGATTGCATGGATTCTCACCAAGGATGGTTAGTCCCAGTTCCTGCATGTTTCGTTCAACCTGTTCAGCTCGTGCATTGTACTAGACGTTAGCGCTCCCATTGTTGGTACTACTAGTCTGGCGAACCTGCACGACATCATTGGTACGTTTGTCACTGGCTAGAACTGCAAGTTCCACGATTCTGATGATTGGTTGAAGCGGGCGTCGACTTGCAATTGTCGGCAGAAGAAATTCAGTATCTGGAGGAGGCGTATAAACCGATGCCCGTGCTGGGGCATACATAGGCAAACGAAGGTCAAGTGAGGTGCACACGTAATTAAACTGTCTCCACACCATGAGTGTAACAAACCGTGATGCCTTCCATTCTTTTTTTGTCTGCATCCACATTCAAGAAATGGAGGTAGTTCATGCAATCTGGACGCAAACGAGATATGAGCTCCTTACATAATCGAGCTCCATGTGCTGTCGACGAGGTTTCGCCTGGTCGACCAGCACAGAGACGCGTTTACATTGCAGACGAGAGATACTGACGCATTCCAGGACTTAGTACACCCTTCTCGTCTCCCGCAACTCTCTGTCTTTTCGGCAAGATGATCACGCGTTCACCAGTCAAACCAACCAAGCCTCTCTCGGGGGCTCTTGCAAGACGCGCCCCGACGCCGCTGCGTTCTACTCCCGTCGCAACAGCGACGACGTCGATACTTACCTCCTCAACCGCCACCGGCTCGAACGCCACTCCCCACGAAGCCATGGTCGCGTCGCAGCTCGCGCACATCAACGAACTCGTCCAGAAGAACCGTTCTCTCGAGCAGACAATCAAAAAGCTCGATGAGGATCTCTCCAAGTCTGCCGCTGATATCATTTCGCTCGACGCCGAGCGCAAGTCCTGGGATGGGGACCGCAAGACATGGATGGGTGAACGTCAGAAGTGGATGGACGAGAGGAAGACTTGGGCTGAGGGATGTGACACGATGCAGGCCTGCCATCGGGTACAACAGTACCGCGTCGCGTGTGCTTTGGACGACGAGCGTGTTGCTGTGCTCAAAATGCAGGAGGCGACGAGACAGGAGCATCTCAAAAGATTACAAAGGGATTACAAGATCATCATGTTCCAGGCACGGGAGGCAGAGCTCGAGGCACAGATCAAGCAGGTCGAGGACTGTCGAGATGAAGCGGTGGAAGTGAAAGCTTACTACGAAAAGTCCGCACAAGAGCTAAAGGCGCGCTCTACAGCCCTCGCTGACGAGGTAAAATCAAAAACGGCGGAGATACAGGCTGCGAACAGACAGCGTGAAAAAGCCGAGGTACGCTCATTACTAGAGTATCCTTCCGGGTTTTGTCACGAGGCCCCTGTCACATCCATAGGACGATCTCAGGCGCCTTCGAGAGGCTCATGCAGACGCAACGGCGACGTCTACCGCGACGACCTCCAAGCTCGCTCGTCTCACTACAGAACGAGATGCTCTGGAGGCTCAAGTTACGTCCTTCAAGCGTTCTCTCGAGCTTGCTCAGGACGAAACTACCCAACTTCGCACGCAACTTACTAACTGGCAAAACTTGAAGAAGGGAGAGGATGCTGATGCTGAAGGAGCAAGGAGGAAGAAGGCTGAACTTGAGCAAGAACTCAGGGAGGCGAGGAGACGTATCAGCGAGTTCGAGACGCGTGTTGAGGAAACTGACACGCTCGAAGCAAAACTCGAGAAGCAGAAGGAACGAGTTGAGAAGCTCAAGAATGTTCTTGAGGAATGGAAGGTAGGCCATTGTGTTCGCAGCCCATGGAGCTCGTTAGAGTAATCGTCTCTCAGGTGGAAGCTCAAGAGCAGACAACGTCTCGAGAGACGGCGGAGACTCGGTTGACCGATGCACAGGTACAGATCACCACCTTGGAGCAGAAAATCATCGAACTTCAAGCGGAGTTATCTGCCTCCAAGCCCAAGGTAGGTTTCTGTGTCTGCTCCCATTTCTCCGCTTATATATACACAATATTTATCAGTCATTGAGTAAGAAGGCACCACCTTCACCTGAACCAGCGCAATTAGAGGAGGAGCTGGGGGCAGCACTTTCTCCGCCTTCTACATCCACCCAGCTAACTAAAGTCAAAGACAAGTCCAGTAAAGCGGCCTCCACATCTAAACCCTCTTCCAGTAGACCTGCCGACGCTCCTGCTAAACCACGGCCAAAGCCACGCATTGTGAAAAAACCTGATCCTATTCCTGAACTTCCGGATAGCGATATCGAGCTTCTCGACTCTCCTCCCGTTCCGTCGGTTGCGCCCGAGCAAAGTGCAAAAGCGAAAGGCAAACAAAAGGCAGCACGCGCCGATGGCAGCGGGAGCGACATCGAAATCGGAGAGGTACGGAAGCACAAGAAGGGGAAAACAAAGGATACAGAAAAAGAAACTGAAACGAAGGAACCGACGAAGGCTAAGGTAGTTAAGCCGAAGAAAATTTCTCCAAGCGACGACGCCGACGAAGCGCATTCGAAGACCAAGGTGAAGACGAACTCTAGGAAACGTACTTCACCAGATCCCCCCAAAAAATCCAAGGTTAAATCATCGCAACCCAAGGAGGATTCGGAGGACGCTGCGGCGGCAGAGACGGATGCAGCACCAAAGAGGAAAAAGCGGAAGATAAATTTATTTGGTGGTTCTCAACCCGCAACATTTGACTGGAATTCGCTGGGACAGGTATTCCTGTTCTCGCTCACTATAGAATGGCTACTGACTCATCGGCACCATACTAGACTGGGGAAGGGTTGGGCATACCAACGCGACTTTCACCAATGAAGGAGACGGATGTTGTTCCCCGACGATTAGGAAGAGCGAGTAAAGGGTAGATATTACTGATATCCAGGTTGAAGCTATAGTGTAACATACTACAGTCCTCTAATGCGATATTGGTGTGGACGTGTAGCCAAATCATGAAACTCTTCTCAACGTGAATATTCGTGATCAGAGCGATTATAGTGGCCTTTCTTTCTCATATAGGCCAACCTACAATTCCCGTGTGCTATCGATATGCGGAACGCATATCCAACAACTTGAAATACGTGTGTGAGGCGGCCAGGTAAACGGTTCGGGATGAGAGAAAAAAAACAGCCTCAAGTACCATGCGGAGTTTGAAATTTCCCTTGCCCAGGACTCGCTAATACCATTTCATGGGCCTCGCATCTTGAACGCGGACGAACATGAGCACAACCTATGTGTCCTGGATTGACCGTCTGCGGCTTAGCTTCGTTAGTCCTGCGTTGCCTCAGATGCGTTTGGGCCCAGACGAGAACTCCCAAAATCCAGTCATGGTTAGTCTGACGCTTCGTGGCTCATTCGACTCAGCGCGTAATACGAGACCAGATTCAGTTCTTCACATGGGACGCCCAACATCCCCACATGACTTGGTGGAAACATCTCGAAGTCGAGCTGCCTCGTCTCGCACAGCTCGGGTTCACGCAAGCCTGGCTACCCCCGCCAAACAAAGCAATGCGTGGCAAGGTCATGATTTCGTTGCTCTAGACATGCCCGTTCCTGACGGTGTGACAGCAAGGGCAAGGCTATGATGCTTATGATTTGGTATGTTTAGCTTCAACGTATAGTTGCGTCTTGCTTCATCCGTCCGGTTCGATGCACCCCGTAGTGGGACATAGGAGAGTTCGACCAGAAGGGGACCATTTCAACCAGGTGGGGTACCCGGGAGGAACTCCTGAAAGCTTGCTCTGCGGCACGTCAAAACAATATCGGTGTCATCATTGATGCTGTACTCAATGTGATTCATCCATGCTTTGTTGTTGAGCCGACTCTTACCGCTGCGTACACCAGCATAAACTTGGTGCTGATAGGTCTGAAACGTTTCCAGCCGTGCGCGTGGATTCCACGAACCGGAACCGTGTTCTGGAACCGAAGCGTGAAATTAGAGTACGTGGATGCTCTCCCCTGTGAGCGTTTTGCTCTAGCTCTGGCAGGGGTGGACAGCCTTCGACTTCCCTGGACGGCAAGGAAAGGTGAACGTGGCGAATGCATGGTCTCGAAACAAGCAATGAATAACATTCTCATCACAGTATAGCCGGATGAGGTGGACCTATGAGCACTTTTCAGGTTAGTTTCACCACGAAAGTCCTGTTTTGACTCCCTCAGCCACAGCAGGACTTGACTGGGATGCTCTAACTCGGACCAATGGAATCTATCGCATATCGAGCGAGAGTCACAAAGGTTGGTCGAGCCGGGTCGACGGTGAGCTAGGGAACTATGATTATCTTCTCGGAATCAATGTTCGTATGTGAATGGGACCTCCCCGAGTGGCCATCCAGTAATGGTTTCTGCGAATCACATCCAGATCGATCATCGGCATCCTGCGGTGCGTGATGACCTATATGCGTGGGGTTCGTGGATACTCGATGTATGTAGTTGCAATTGGCAACCTCCTCTCGTTTATTCTGATGCCGCATACCAGGTAACGGGCGGAAGTGGATTTAGGTTGGATGCCATCAAGCACATGGATCGAGGATTTCTTTTCGAGTTTGTGAGTCGGACACGAGTCTGGTGGCTTCACACAACCCTCACGGGCCCGGTTTACTCTAGATTCAAAGAACTCGTAGTGTGCCAAACAGGGAGAGGCTGTTTGTCGTGGCCGAATGCTGGACCTCAAAGTCAGCATTGTTTCCTTCTGCTTACGATCCGTTTGCGTGATAGTGGAGTACAGCATACAGAAGATGCTGCGTTACATCCAAACGTTTCAAGGACAGGTGCAGCTCTTGTCGAGTTTACCTCGCCAGTAAGGCTAAATTGCAACGACAGGCTGCTTTCTTTGATGTACCACTTCACGAGAACTTTCACCAAGCCAGCATGTCAGGCTCGTCCTATGATCTCCGACGCATCCTCGACAATTCCGTTCTCGCGATTAGGCCAAAGGATGCTGTTACATTTGTGGATAATCACGAGTAAGTAACAGATCTCTTGCCCTCCATAATCACCAATGCCAATTGACCGATAGCACTGTGAGCAGGGGCACATCTTTTTTTATCGTCCCATACATCCACTAATGGGGTAATTCAGCAAATCGGTCAATCCTTGGAGAGTTGGGTTCGTCCGTTAACTTTCCGAAAGCTCCCGGTTGCCTAATTGACGTTTCTTAGGTGGGCACAAACTTCAAAGTCCAGGCATACGCCCTCATCTTGTTACGTTGCGACGGATTCCCGTAAGCGGTACCTTGGTCGAACATCGGATATCCCATCTACTTATTACGTGGACTTTTTTTTTTTTTCATTCTCCAGTTGTGTCTTTTATGGAGACCTGTACCCTAATCAAGAGTGCTTCGACCAAGCGACCGCGGAAAAAATTAGACAGCTGCTCACAGTCCGGAAACTGTTTGCATACGGGCCGTCCAAAGATTACTTTAAATATCGGAACTGCATCGGATTCGTTCGGATTGGCAATTCTGAATATCCAGGATGTGTCGTGGTAATGAGCAACGAATCCCCTGATCGTGGGTGAGTTCCGATCGCGTTCCTGGGGGGATAGTGCTTAACTGATCGTGACGATTGGCCCCGACGGGGACCGTGAAAGGACGAACTCACCGATCATTCGAATGAACGTGGGCCCGGTCCGTCTGGTTCCAGTCGTGCGACCAGCGTCCAGAGTCTGACTTTGTTCTTGTATCATAGGGTGACAGAGGTGCCGTGTTTCGCGGCTTCTTTGACGCTTCACGTCGTGTCGTGGTGAATAGCAAAGGATGGGGGGATTTTTATTGCTCGTGTAATGCAGTCGAGGTGTGGATCCAAGGTGCAGACGCGCCGAACGGGTAGTAGGTCAAGAAGACGATCAGAATTTGTGTCCAACCCACGTACCACGATTCTTCCATCGTTGGCGCACGTAGGGTGGACAGGACATAGCATATACATACCTAGACTTTACATAAAAGCCTGCGTCTTCCGAGTCCAGGTAGTACTCTCAACATTATGAGGTCTGTGTGAATTCCTGCATGTCAGGCCAATCATAAATAAGATTGCAGTACAGCATCGTCGTGCCATCAGTTCTGCTTTGTTGTTCTGAGACCATGATATCGTCTGGGTGGTTCCGCTGAGCTCAGTTCGTGGACTTCGATCGTAGTATACATTTGACCGGCTTGCTTTCATTCAGAGGATCATTGCCAGAGAGATCAATCAATTTCATTCTCATGCCGTGGCTGTATCATCCTGGCTCATTGTCATTCCATCAAAGGATGTCAATTCTACAATCATTCGTCGGGCAACTATAACATGTAGGGGTTATGACAACAGTACTCACAATACCAGCAGTGGTCATTGTCGCCTTAGTGGAGGTTTCTACCTGATCTGGTGACACAGCAACAATAAGGGTATGTTTCATTGAATGGAGCAGGTTGAAGGCGGGATCACCCAAAATGTGTCATGCACCAACATCGTAACGCCAGTATTTGTCCCCACAGCAAGGCAATGAAAATCAATGGCTTTCGGATCGTAAGAAATCGTTGCGTACTACAATAACAACAATTATCTCCTAGAATCCGAAAAAAAAATGAAAAAAGTCATTATAGAACCAAAAAAAAAAAGTCGGAAGAGTTCAACCACTAAATACTATCCAATCTGACGTAGAATGCCATGCAGAGAGGATCAGGTCCTCCACTAGCCTCCATGGCAGCAGTTTGGGTAACGTATAATGAAGCACTAACGACAAGTGAAATGAAAATCCAATAAAAGGGCCTGATTTAGAAAATGAAGCACCGGTATCAGCCTTTTTTGGGGGATACTAGGGAGTCCCTGTAGGGCATTAGAGGAAGAGAGCAGCAACGGCGGCACCAAGGACACCAGCAGCGCCAAATTGTGCAACGTTGGCAGACGCGCCGCTCGTGCTCGTGCTGGCTGGGGCGGCGGCGGAGGCAGCGGTTGCACCAGCGCTAGCACCACACACCGTCAAATGACGTCATTTTTGATACTGATTATGGACTCACGAAGCGCCGGCGGTGGTACCGGCTCCAGCTGTGGAGGCAGCCGGAGAGGTTGCTGCAGTAGGGCCGGGAGAAACTGCGCACAACATCAGCGCCTGCGGTACAACACGACGTTCCCTACGTACCAGAGGTTGTGTTCAAGCAACTAGATGACGCTACAAACCATGTCAACAAGCGGGATTAGTCAAGGACGGAAATAACATACATCCAGCGTTGATGACGAAGGGCGCCGACTGTGCAACTGTACCAGTGTTGTCACGGAGGGTCAAGCCAATGTCGGTATCTATGTGAGGGTTGATTGCGACATTCACAGACAAATCGAGGGAAAAGACATACTAGCAGCGACGTTGACTAGCCAAGTGAGGGAGGTAGAGTTGGTTGCAGGGAAGCTCTCGATGGCAGTGGCGCCCGGTGTAGCACCAGGAAGGACGCTGTTCCACATTCAAATAAGCGACGGGCTGAAGGATTGCACTAGACAACCGCTTACCTCTATGGGTAGTTAGTAACGCACGGAATTCAACAACGCGAATGAAACATTTGTTGTCACGCATACCAAGTAGTAGGGTGCTAAGGCAGAGCGAATCAGTGCTGGAGGGGCGCAGTGACGCGCACAATGACTAACGTGTTCCTCCACTCCACGTAATCAGGGAGGGTTGACACTCGACGACGTTGGAACTGCCACGAAACACGTCAAGGACGGGTGAGGTTATGTTCAATTGGGGTGAGTACTGACGGAGTGTTGATTGTCAACTGGGCGAAAGCGCCGACGACGAAGAGAGCGACGGAAGCAAAGATAGTTTTCATGGCGAGGAAGTGGTGGGGGGAGGGGCAAAGCTTGTTGGAATGGGGTGGAAGACAAGACAACCTGCGGAAAAGTTGAGATGGGAACGTCGCATTTTATGTCTCCGCCCAAATTTGCCGTCTTACTTCATCCGAATGTCGGCAGATGGCTGACCCTGGCCACTTGTACATACACATCCAACATCACCCCCACCTCCACCCCCAAAAATCACTTGCTATAATCACAGCGACGAACATGGCTCGGTCGTCCGCTGGAGACGACGTAGAATACGATCGCGAACAAGAAGTACATAGCAGCGCCCTCGTAAAAATACGCGATATCAGAATACAAACAACTCGAGGACGTCACATCTTTTAATAAACCTCTCCTTGCTCAGTACCCGCCCGGGAATTGGCCTCTCGCGGCCTCCATCAGTCTTGTCGTACGACATGCACGTTGGTCACCAGCCCAAAGTGGTCACTGATCCACTCCCCCGACTTATCCTTGGCTCCAACACCCACCCGCACCGGCTCCTCGACCTCCAGACCTCCCCGCGCAACCCACAGAATCTTGTCCAATCTCGCAGCGGGGTACTGACTCGCAGGCTGATACCCCCACGTAAACCCATCTTCGTCTTCGTCCGACCCCTGCCACGCATCCGTCAACCCTACCTCCTCCGCGATCCTCGAATCCGAAGGTCCGATCGCATTCATGTCGCCGCTCACCACCCCTCCGTGTAAATCATACTCCTGCAACGATTCGGCGATAATGCGCAACTGTTCCGGCCGTGCGTCTGCCCCGCCCGGAAGGGACTCCAAGTGCGTGTTGGCGATCCGCACCTGCGCGATCCCGTCCGATAAACGTGCTGCGTGTCGTGGCGCTGGCACCGCCAACTTGACGTCCACAAACAGCCCGTTTCGGGCCATTTCCGAGTTGCTGAAATCGATGGTAAAGGCCCCGCATACGGGGACCGTGCGCGAGACCAGTGTGACGTTCCCATACCTCGCCTCGTGCGGCCATTTCTCTGTCGACGAGGGTACGACGAGGAAGCTTCGTTGTACCCACTCGTTGGTAAGGATAAGCGTGAACGCAACGACGGACACTTCCTGCAGTAGGATGCAACATGGCTCGGGGAGTTCACAGAGGGTCTTGCACTTGAACACATCCTGTCGGATGTAATCGAGCGCCGCGGCAAGCCGCCTTTTTGGGCTTTTCGACGCAAAGTCGATGTTCCACGTCAGAAGACGTAAAGACGAGGGAAGGGGTTCTTTGATCCCTCCGGCACAGTTGGACGTCTGTGACCAACGTTTTTTGTGCATCGAGTAGCGTACCGCGCGCAGCGGTCGAGGGATATCCAGCATATTGGTCCTTCCCCTAATGGGGAGCGAGAGTGTCTGTTGTGTGTCAGAGGAAGATCCCGCGAGTTCAGAAGGCGGGGAGGGAATAAATGGTTCATCGATATCAGTGTCGAACATGGTTGGAAAGCGTGTGGGTCAGAGTTTGGCTGCTGCCACGCAGTATATCCGCAAGATTCGTGGTCAATATCCAAGTTGGATACCGGGTGACTGCCACTGTGGTTAGTTATTTCTGCATCATTTTCCACAGGCCCCTTTAACAAGCCAAAGATCCCCTTTGGCCCACGCTTTGAATAGGAGCAATCGATACATGAGGCCAAGTTCCGGCTGAAATTGCATGTCGCGTTCCTGCCTCGTGTCCAAGCAATCTGCCTCGTGTCAGCATGTGTGCGTGATATTCGTGTGCGTGCAAGATCATATTATTAGTAGGATCTGAAACAGATTAACAACAGACGCTGCTGATATCTACGCCGGGTGCGCGATTAAACACATCATAGTTCATCTGTTTCCCGGCCAACAACGGTCTCAGACTTCTCAGGAACAAATGCATTGAGGATGTTGGCTTTGATTTTGATTTCATCCAGTTTCGCAGGCGCCAGGGTGCGCTTGCTTAGGATTGATGCGAGGCTAGCGGGACACACGACACGTCAGAACGCAACAGAATCACATACGGAAAACGCCGCAACGGCGGCTCACCGTTGGGATTCTTTGTCAATGTATGCCTCGCTAGTGTTGACAATTTTTTCCATCACACGCAGATAGTGGTTGGACGCGACACCGAGGGAGTTTGAGAGTGCCTTGGCTTCCTTATAAATCGCATCGCGAGCACCCCCAGCAGCCGCAAGAAATTTCTGAGCAACCGCATCAAGCTCCGACAAACGCCCGGCCTACAAACATTCAAGTAAGCTTGCAATAGAAACTAGCCATGATGATTTGGATGAAACGGGAACCCGCTTACCTCATCGTTCAGGCCACCGCCCACAGCTCGGTGAGCGCCGCAGCGCTCGTTAAGGAAGGTGACGAACGCCTGCTCAGAGCGTGCTCCTTCATAACTCTCAACCTCCTTACCACCACGAGGGAAGAACTTGATGGTAGGATATGATGGGACGTCATAACGGCCAGCGATTTCTTTGTTCAGGGCAGCATCGGCATCAATGTTGGCTACAATGCACTGCGTGGCAGTGTCAGACTATGATACGGGACGAGAATTAATCCAAGACATACATTGCTTTCGGATTTGAAATCCTTGGCGACTACAGAAATCGTTGAGACACACCAAGCGCTGGAAATAAGCATCAACCTACCCTCCTCATAGATTGGCTTTAGGCTCTTGCAGTGTCCGCACCAAGGGGCAGTGAACGTGACGAGAACATCCTTCGTTTCATCCTGGCCAATTTTGAACACATAAGCGAGTCAATAGCACTGATAAAGACCTACCAGTGCGACGTCATCAAACGTGTGAGCATCCAGGATCAAAGTTGCAGGTGGTGGTGGGGGCTTGATGTTTGACTTGACACCGGACTTTGTTGCAACGCTACACAGTCATCAATAACCAACAGTCTCCAATTCGCGAGGACGCTTTCGCTTACAAAGCGGCGAGCGCATCCAGGTCCCGCCCACCCTCGTAGTTTTCGACGTTACCTTGGGCATCGAACCACTTGAGAGCTAGACGAGTAATGAGGCAAATGGTTCGGCAATGCAGAAGGCAAATCACTCACTGGGGTACCCGGAGACGCCATACTTTTGGCCAACGGGCCGACCTTCACCGTCGGCGTCTACCTTGGCAATAACGACTTTATCTTTTGCATGCAAGAATGCATCCGCGAGCTGTTCGTAAATTGGCGCAAGACTCTGAAATGAAGAGAATACATCATTTAAATAAGGATGGCGTGACAAGGAAGAGGTTGCATACTTTGCAGTGGCCGCTGTAAAATCACACGACGGTAAGCTTGAACCATGAACAGTACACGTTCAGACTCACCACCACGGCGCGAAACTGAAGGCAAAAGTAGTGTTAGAACACTCATCCTCTTTGAAGGAGTACATTGACTTACAACTCCACGAGACCGGGCTTGCCCTTTCCAATCACAGAGTCGAAGTTGTCGGGTACAAGCTCAAGTACGTTCGAGGCAGAAACACCTGCCAGCAAGCCGGCAAAGAGTAGCGGAAGTGAAAACCTCATGATAGAAGGAGGGAAAGTAAGTAAGTTTGAGTGCTGAGCGGTCTACGTGGAGTAACGTAGTGCTTAGTCAGCATCTCTACTGATGCCTTGGTACAGTCTTGCTGCTAGCACTGGGCCATACACGGAAACGGTTTTCTAGCAATGCGGCAAATATGACGGTATTTTGCTGACGGGATGATGAACAGAACTTGGAAGGTTCCACATTGACATTGAGCGGGTTATCTGAATCTTCACGAAGAGATTTCAGGTTGCTCAGCCCTTTGAGTGATTTCTCATCCAGTGCTACGGCCGGTATATTAGAACCCTTGCAACAAGCGTAACACCGATATCACCAAATGGCATCCGATGAGATAGAACAAGATTACATCGGCCCGGGCGAAGAGGATGCCGAGGCCTTCATCGACCAAGGCGAGGTCTACGCAGAAGTACCCGACGACGGCGATATACCGATGGACGACGATGACGAAGCAGCCGATCACGTAGGCGACCTACCCACCGACGTCGGCGAAGAGATCAAAAACAACTCTCTTCAACATTTTCCACACCACAACAGTTCTGTGTTCGCGGTCTCGTGTCATCCTACAGAGCCTCTCGCCGCATCGGGAGGCGAGGATGATCTAGGATACATATGGGACATTACCGACGGCGAAGTCATCGTCAAGCTCACGGGGCATACAGATAGCGTATCGAATACGGCATTCAGCGCTGACGGAGAAATGATTGCGACCGGGGGAATGGACGGGAAGGTCAGGGTGTGGAGAAGAGTCGGCAAAGAGAATTATAGAACTTGGGAGTTTCTCACTGAACTTCTGGGGCCAGACGAAGTCATGGTGTGTATTCTACCTAGGCTTTGAAACATTGAATCAACGGAGATCTAGTGGCTGCGATGGCACCCTAGGGGAACCATCCTCCTAGCAGGATCAAACGACTCCACGGTGTGGTTATGGCAATGTAAGAATGGAAAGCTACAAGATTATCATCATACTGAGCACACGAGACAGTGCCCTCGGGAAACACGATGCAGGTATTTGCAGGCCACACTGGTCCGGTTCAGTGCGGCGAGTTCACTCCTGATGGTACGTCAGATCAACACGTCTCGGCGAACCTCGAGTATCTCATCTCTGGTTCAGGTAAACGGATAGTGACAGCCTGTGCTGGTGGGACTCTCATCCATTGGGACCCGCGTTCACCAATCCCTGTTTTCAAGCTTACTCCACAGGACGCTCGTTTCGATTTGGACGGCATTACTTCTTTGGCGGTTAATTCTTCTTCTACATTGGCTGTTGTGGGAGGGACCTCGGGGAGCGTTCGGGTGGTGAGTCTGAGCAAAGGGGAAGTCGTAGGGGCCCTCGGAGGACACGCCGAGGGAGAGAGCGTCGAAGCAGTTCAGTTTGTTGATCTCTCTGGGACGGCAAGTGGCCCCGGGGTTGTTATAACGGGCGGAACGGATGGTAAAGCGTGCATCTGGGACGTCAGTACGATGCGTCTGCGTGCCACTCTGGAGCACGAGGTTGGTCCAATTAAAATTCTGCCAGCGCGGCGTCTGATCAACACTTGTAGGACGCGATCACGAGCGTGATAGCACACCCGGCACCAAAGAGCCATCTGATCGTCACGGCCTCGGCAGACAAAACACTGAGGACGTGGGATGTTCGAACGGGCACGCTGGTCAAGGAGCACACGGGCCATCGTGGACCAATCCTCGGTGCATCGCTCGGACTGGGGGGTTCTGTGGTTGTGAGCGCAGGGGACGATGGGGTTTGTCTTGTATTTACGACGGAAGTAGACGAAGAGGCGTAGTAGTTACATAATCCAGTGTAAGTTGATGTCGAGGCCATCTCAAGTGCTGCTCTTGTCCTCGATCCATCATGTACGCGAATCAGTATGGCCCTGCCAGTCAACAACCCGGTCCGTTCAACAATCCCTTCGTCGGTGACCCCACCACCGCACACGCCCGCTTCCCAGATCTCACCGCATCCACCTTCCAGCCCGGATACCCATCCAACGGGTACCCAAATCAACCCCAGCAGTACCAACAACAGTATCAGCAACATCCATCCCAACCCGTATACACCCCCGCCGGTCCTCCGTACCAAGCCCAGCCACAGATGATGTCCCCTCAGAGCCAGTTTGCATCGACATCATACGCTTCTCAATACCCACCCCAAGGGTACGTTGCGCCGTGCATGAACGTTACACCCTTCAATCTGATCGCGTTCCCCCCTTTCCCTCTCACAGACAAATGGTCCCCCAACCCACTGGCATCGGCGCTTACCAACCGACAAGCGGGTTCCCACAGCCATTGCCACAACAATACCCGGGCCCCATCCCATCCGGCTACCCGTATTCCAGCGGCCCTTACCCAACACAGCCAACCAACGCCACACCCAGCTATCTCACCGAATTCGATCCGTACGCGCAGCAGTCCCAGAGCCAGTCCCAGATCAACCAGGGCTCCGGGACCGGTCCTGCAGGTGTAGCCCACCCACGCGACTCGATTCGCATTCACAAGTCCGGACTGGAGGCTTGGGATGCGTATAGTTGGAAACAGCTCTTCAGTGCGTGCGATGCACTCAAGGAGGCGTGGTCTGCACGCAAGCAGCAGGCAGAGGGCATCGTACGGCAGTACGGCGGCCATACCGATCCGGGGCTGTTCGGCCCAGATCCGGCGTTTGGGTATAACAGTCAAGTCGAAGGTTGGAAGCAGGTAAAGCGGCCTCTCTCTCTCTCTTTGATGCACGTGTTTGGGGCATGAATGATCATATCGGCGTTATAGGTGCTCAGAGATGCGATTAATAATTTCGGTACGTCGTACGATTTCGTGTTTTCTAGTACTGGGTCTCAGGGGTTTCTCTAGACACTGTCGCGGCATCTACCTTCCAGCTACACGAAGTGTTCAACAGTTATCGACAGTCGGGCGATCAGGCAAGTAAACGACGCGTACGGGAGTCGTGTAATGCTGCAGTGAAAGGCTTGCCCGACTGGCCCAGTAATTAGCATGTCATTCAGGGAGCATCGCTGGCGTTTAGTCGTACAATTTCTTTGTGGAAAGGGTTGCGTTGTAGTTATCGTTTACAGATTTATTAGGACGTTTTGTGTCCCTCGCGATGTCAGTCACTCGAAGCCAAACGCGTCGTAGTCAAAGAATCCCATGGTTCATGTCAGTGGAAACAAACTATCCAAAGTCGCCTACAACCCCTTTGAATCAACAGGACTCACGAGCGTCATCTTCACGCGGCCGCGTTGTGTATTCTTATCCTTCTCCACCTCGATCCTGACCTTGACTTTATCAAACACCGAGATCGCCACCGGCGCAGCGTCCTCCGCCCTGTTCGTCGACGACGGCACCATGATGGCATAATTCTCCGCATCGAATTGGACGTCGCGTTTGAACGTGACGAGACCTTCCAGTCCGAGCCTAAAGCACACCAAGAAAAAGAAAACGGAAACGAAAGGGCGAGCGTGAGCAAAACAAACAAACAAACGACGATCAGTCAACACAACAACCACCACGCACTGGAACACAAACACCCCGACGCCATTCCTGAACGTCCGTATGACGAACGCGTCTTCCGTGATCCCCTCCCTCGCGTGACTGCTCCCCTTGATGAGCGCCTCCGCACGCCCTTTGAGAGCCAGCCCGACGTAAAATTCAACGCTGGCGCGTCCTGCCATTTGGGCCATGCGATGCCGTCGATTGATCACGTCCATGATGCGCTCGACGTTGGATTTGGAGTGAAGCGAAGGATGAAGCGGGACGTGCGAGATGGCAGCGGCGAGTTGACGGTGCGCGAGGATATCTGTGGTGTGAGAATGGATGGGTCATTTTTCGCCGGTGTGAGGGGTGGCTGATTCCTACTTACCAGCATATCGCCTGATCGGACTCGTGAAATGCGTGTAAATCGGGCTTGCGAGCCCGTAATGTCCAAACGTATCTCTGGAAACACTTCCAGAGCAGAAATACTCGGCAGAAAGCATGCACCTCGTCGCCATGATACGAACCAGGGTATTGAATGCCGGTGCAGTGGGATCCTAGATTGGTCGTGAGATATCGACATAAAGAGTCCACACACCAAGCACGCACGACACATTTATCCAACGATGCCGCAAGTGCCCCCGAACTCGAGACATCGAGCTTGAACCCCTTCCGTTTCAATAGCACGTCCTGAAGCTTCTCGAAATTCGTCTTTGGCGGGGGTAAATGGCGTCTTGTCGAAAACGACCGTCGATACCGCATTGCCAGTACCAATAAATCGAAATGACGCAACGCACCTCAAAACAGCAGTCTGCGGGAACACCTCGTTGATTTTCTTGGCTACGCTCACGTTGGCGAGCAACATGAACTCTTCTACCAAGCTGTTCGTCTCTAGCAGCTCTTTTTGCTCGACGTCGATGGGATCAGAGGACTCGGCAGATCCAAGATGGATTTTCACTTCGGGAGATGCGAGATTCAATGCGCCAGCTACCATACGCTGTGCCTTGAGCTTGATAGCGAGGGCATTGAGAAGGCGAATGGATTGCGTGAGCGAGTCGGTGCGATTGCTTATGTGACCAAGCTAAGTGTTGTACAGCGTATGCATGGAAGACACTGCTCACAGGTCGTCTTTGCGCATTTGTGCCTCCTCGTACTCAAACGCCGCCTTTGAAGCAATAACAGACTTTGTAAACTTGACGTTGATAATGTCAGCGTCCTCAGTGAGTTGCTGGGTCCTCGTTAGTCGTCGTTCGTGTGCATGGACCATTGGAGAGACCTACCCAAATCACACTAAATGCTAATCTTTCGACGTGTGGTCGGAGAGAGCAGAGATTTGTCCCCAAAAGTGCCGGCAACATATCAATGCGTTTGTCCACTAGGTATACGGTCGTCCCGCGCGAGGCAGCTTCACTGTCCATTGGGGTATCAGCTCGCACGAAATGGGAAACATCCGCAATGTCTACGGGTGATAGTTAGATTCGTTGATAAACTTCATCCAAGAGTACTCACGGACACCCGCTTCGATGTGTCCATTAGGAAGACGGCGAGCATGCAGCGCGTCGTCAATATCCTGACATCCTGCACAAACGTCGCATCAATCCACTCGAATGATCCTTCTCCTTTCGCACAGAGAAACACTTACCTGGGGGATCAATACTACAAATGTCCAAGTCCCTCAAGTCCATCCTATCTCTCCATACTGGGTCAGTTGTGTCCTTTGGCTGGACAACCCACTGATCTCCTTCAGGGGGCAAACAATCCAAGATAGCTTTACCAAATGGTCGGTATGGCACTTCGAACTCCAACAATAGACTTTCTTGCTCCGTTTCCTTACCCTCTGATTTTCCGAGAGCACGAACCAAATGGCCCTCGGGATATCGCGAATGCGCGTCCCATCGGTCGATGGTCACGAGAATCTTTTGTCCAAGAAGTGAAGGAGCTTGACGAGTACGAAGTCGGATACGAGGGAGTAATCGGGAAAGCGGGAGGGCAAAGACAGTCTGGGTAGAGAGCGAAGTCGAAGCCGTAGACGGAAGGGACGCAGTATCAAGATGGCACACGTAACTAGAGGAAGAACAGTCAGGCTGAGAAACAAAAATTCCCCAAGCATGGTGGAGTGAGGCTAAAGGACGTACGCGCGCCAATTCCGTTTAATGATTCCGACAACTCGACCAGTAGGCTGCTTCTCAGCAGACCCTTTCTTGGTGTGGACTGACCGGAGGGCTCTCATTTCTTCGCGAAGTTTGAATTCATCTCCGTCTGACTCCTCCTCTGAGTCTTCTGCGTCATCGTTCTTGAGAGTGGCTAGAAGCAATCATTGGGGCCCGAAGATGACAAGACCGTGATGGTGGAAGACGTACCCTCTTGGTCGACTACTTCGTCGGTTGGAGCTTTCCATTCACTCTCATCGAAAACTTCAACGACGACGACATCCCCGTGAACTGCGCGATTCATGTTCTCTCTGCCAACTAGAAGGACGGGCTTCGTGAAAGCTGGGACCGGTACAGTGCCCTGGAAGATGATGTCATCCCGGGTGTCACAGGATTTGGCCAACCGAGGGGACGAACCTCCAAGTAATTGTATTGGTTGGCGTTAAAGTGACCTTGATGGAGTTCTCCTGCTTTGGTGCCAGCCAAGAGCGTAGCAGTAGGAAGGTACTAAAAATACCATGAGCACCGATTTCTATTCAACAAAATGAAGCACACAGTGGGATAGAGGGCTGTCCGGGTGGTCGTCGCTGCTCTAGTCTGCCCGAGTTCATCCGTGCCTGTAGCAGAGAGCAGATCCAAAAGTTTTTCGGCTTCCTGCATTCCTTCGACATATTTGCGGACTATTCGAGATGTGAGGAAACGGGAAACGGAGTAAGAGGGGGAGATCCTACTTGAAACAGTCGGTATTTTTTCGGCCTCGGCCTTTTGTCGGTTAGCAACGTCATCGGTGAGAAGGATGACTTGGGGGATCTTGCGCGTTTGACCGCGAACGGGAGGGCGTGCGAGGGCAAGGTGGGTATTGTACCATTCCGCGCCTCTCCGGATGCCTATGGACAGTCAATACCATTGAGACTGTTAGGCAACGAGTCCGACCCTACCTCTATCGTTACGGTCATTGGGCGTCTCATTTTCTTCTGTCACAACCGCGGTTTCTCTGTACGAGAGTGAACAATTGAGGAGGGAAGAAGAGAACGAGACGAACGAGCGAAACTCGTTGTAAAAGACCCAAATCTTCTTGTCGTCTGCCTTGACGAGTGCCTTGAGGCGATTGTAGAGCGGCAGGGATCTGTGTCGGACTTCCTCCAAGACGGTCTGGAGAAGGATGATGGGAGGGGTAAAACTGGGGGACTCTATGAGATCCATCTAAAAGAGACGATGGTGAGTATGAGATGTACCGAGGAAGGGGAAAGTATGACCTGAGACAGAAATATGTTCGTGTCCGGGAGGACATAGTGGCCCGTCGTGAATTGTTTGTGAGTAACATCGCCTGCAGCGGGCAGGACGGCATTGATGGCACCAGCGCAGATCCGACACGCGATGATACCACAATATATATCATCGCGGAGGTAACGCTCTCGTAGTACTGATGCGATGGTTAGCTGGGCAAGGATGATTTCAAGTTCTGGTTTCGCAAACCTTTGATGACCTTTCCCCGGGATGTCTTTTTGAAAAACTTGCGTTGGGTTACGACTGCCTCTTCACGCGGACGTCTCAGAATCGTTATTTGAGGCATTGCGAGTCCAAAGTTATAAGTTAGACTTGGACGTTTGCAGGCTTGCCATTGACAGGCGTTGATATTCACACGGGTGACACCACTCAGGGGCTAATCACTTGAATCAACTTATAGGAGACAGAGAGGAGCTCCTCTTGCTTTTGCTCTTGCACACTCATCCAAGCACCCAAAAATGTGGTTCAACAACGATTCTAAAGAGGCACAGGCTCATGCCCAAGTACGCAGCCCCGCTGGGCATCCGTTGGCGACGACCACACTGACTTGTCGCCCCTAGGTCATTGGGGGAGGGCACACCGCTACACTCTCACATGAGTTGATCGCCGCTGCGGCTTCGTACGAGGTACGTGAACCTCGTACGTGTTCGGCCTTGGCTCCACACTCATCCATCATGCATCGCTAGGCAGCAAAAGCGTACGAACGTCACGTCAAAGAGCATGGTAAACCTGTCAATCATGCAAAGGCTGTTGCATTGCTGTAGGACATCCACCGTTCGTGAGGTGGAGTGGGTCTCACAGTCGCTATAGGGCCGCATTGACGGGTGGCTTCATCGACCGGATGGTGGAGACCAAGGGTTTGAACGCACTTGACGCGCAACGCGCAAAGCACGCGGGTGAGTTTAAATGGAGAGGGCGTTATGGAGCATCTCTCACCTCCTCGCAGCTCATCAGCGCGCAACGGAAGCCTTGGCGCAGTCTGGCGAGTACTGAATTGGAAGCGCTGTCCCATGCTACGACGATGATTTTGAGCACAATTGTATGTATTGGTATCCGTGTATCTTGTAAAGTTACAGCGTGCCCACGCTTCGAAGGCACAAATCTCGAGCAACAAGGTTCCTGTCCTTGTCTCTACCTTGCCCGCTGCCGAATGCCATCACGAGCGCATCCTGTCCTTCATCAACCCTGTAGCCAGTCAAATTTCGAAAGCACAAACGATGGAGGAGAGAAACACACCACTTGATTGGATGTGCCGACTGTTCAAGAACAACTTTGACAGTCGTCCACGAGAACCGCGCCACGGAAGGATATCCAAACGTTTTCTCAAGCGAATTTTCAATCCAAGCTTTCGTCTTGGGGTCTAGATAGGGAGCAAGTTTCACTCGACTCGTTCCTTGGCAGAGAATTTGCCAACCTGAGGGATACCCGCTGCCAAACTCTCTTCCAAACCCTTTGAGAGTACTCTCGGTATGACCATCGCCATCGAGTTCTTCGAAACGCCACCCCTCGATGCAGGCATCGCGAGTGACTTTGGCAGCCACACTCGCCGCGCCGACGATCTTGAATTTCGAATCCGCTTTGGTGGTCACTGTGAAATTAATGCCTTGGAAGACGGAGGATAGGTATGCCTCGTAAGACGTCGTGTTTCCGAGCGCATCGACGTATACCTAGGCGGTACACGCTCACTCTCGGTGCTACGATGTAGAGGAGAGACGCTCACGTCTGAAAGTTGTATTCCGCATTGAAGCACGTCGCGAATGAGCTGGACGGTCGCGTCTTGTGATTGTTTATTCAGATTCGTTGGTGGCACCTTGAGCATGCCCCTCGATATCGCCTGTGGACTGCTAGATGATGAGCGACGGTCATGGTGCCGCGACCGTTCCGCACCTGATGACGCGTACGGACCAGCCCAGGTTGACGGGGTCTGCGTTGAGCACGCCGAACAGCTCTGCCCGCTTTTCCGGCGTCAAGGTTTTAGAGTCTTGGGGGTCATGGTGGTATGTATGTGGATGAATGGTGCTGGGAGAGGAGGTGCTCACCTGCGAAACCGAGCTGGTCGAGGTCATCCTTCCACGCGACGGGGCAGTACGCGACGCCGTATACGAGCGGGCCAAGGACGGGACCTCTGCCAGCCTCGTCGACGCCGAGGATGTACGGGCCGCGAGCGGTGGGGGTGGGGGAGTGGTACGAGTAAGACTCGGTGAGGGGCGTAGATGGTGCGGAGGGGACGTCGTCCATGTCAGCCACAAGCGCGTCCGAGTCAGCCGCAGCGAGCGGCGAGGGTTGAAATAACGCTCGCGACCACTCGCTCGTCTCTCTTTCAGTGCAACGAAGATGTCCGTCCCCATCGTCAACCGCCTCTTCGCGTTCTTTGACACCGTCTGGTCGTTCATCTTGACACTCGTCCGCTCCCTACTCGCGCTCTTTTCATTCCGCCGTCGCTCCTCCGACCTCTTCGCCCTCTCAAGCGTCAACCGCAACCCAAACGACGCCCTCACTCGTGCACACTCCCACCTCAGGCCCATCGTCCTCACTCCAAGATCGATCACCCGTCTGCCCGCGTACTACACACAACGCGCCCAGAGCACTCGCACTCGCTCCGCCACCTCGACCCTCTTCCCGCTGCACACCGACAGCGCCGGATCCGTTCCTCAACCGACCGACCCGCAGAGGACCTCCCCAAAGCTCGACTCGAACGACCCCGAACTCGGCTTGTACGTCACTACTTCCTTGGCCAGTGACCACCCAGAATCCACCAGCACGAGCGCGACAAGCTTCCACGGAGGGACTGACGATACATCCTTGCCAACCACCCACACGGCATCGCTGTCCGTCTTGCCCCTCACCCCGCCGGACAGATGTTACCTCGCGCCGATGCCATCCGTCACCGACTGTCCTTATGCTGAACCCTGGCCGACCAATGTCACCCTCGATCACGGCAGACACAGGCTCCCGGGAAGCCCCCTCAAGGTCTCGATCAATACGGACCCCGCATTCCCCGAACCGATGGTCGGTCCGATGGTTTCCCCGCCTCCTGGACGCTGGAGCCCCGTACAGATCTGGACGAGCACGCCCTGCAAGAACGACCACCCCGTACCAGAGCCGAGCCTCAGTCCGTTCGACCATCACACACAGTCGACCACGGAAAACGCTTCTCTAAGTTACAACTCGGGCATGGACCCCTCTTCCGCGCTCACCAACATCTCACACGCACTCATATCGCGATCCCGGAATTCTATACAGCCCTACGACGACACTTCCAACTCGAGCACGTCCTTTGACGCGAACCTGTCTGTCAACTACTCGCCTGTCGTCGAGATGCTACAACGGCCCGACCCGACCCGCGAACCCTATCGGATGCACGCACAGTTCCTGCGCCCCAAGAACCAGCCTTATCCGCGATTCCACTACCCCGACGCATATGCATGCGTATGGCGTCGTCACGGCGCCCGTGTCCCCGGCAAACCCGGCCACACGCACGCCTACGCCCGCTCCCACTCGCACGTGGACCTGCCGGTGAGCGAGGACTGGTACGACGCCGGCGCATACATCCATTCTCCCGTGTCCACGCTCAGTCCACCCCTATGCGAATCCGCGACCGAGGACGAGGACGAAGACGACATGCCGCTCGGCCGTCTCAAAGCACGCTTGGCGCGTCGGAGCGCTGCCGGAGGCCCCACCCTCTGTCGTGACGCTGGCACGGGCACTCGCAAGGCCGCCGCCGCCTTGTCCCCGAGAACGAGAAGGATGAGCGAAGGATGTCTGTTGGCAATTTCCGAGTCGACGCCGACGTGCGTTGGCTTCGGTGCACGCGCTGGCCGGCACGTTCTCTCCCTCGCACTCGAGGGAGACGAATCCAGCGCCAAGGATTGGTTCGATGCGCTCTCGCTACGTTTCTCTTCCGAGCAGAAAGACGCCCTCGCACCGGTTTCGGAGCCCTGCTTGGCTCTACCACGGGATGACGAGGGTAAGGAGCCGAGGCAGCGCATAGATATCTAGATACGCGACGTGCCTGTCGTGTGGCCGTTCCTTTATTTTCATCCTTGCCGAGTGGTTCAGGTCATGTGTGTGCGGTTGTGTGGGCCTCCGGTTGTCATGTATCACTGCGGATATCGTTACGTAGTCGTGTTTCCGAGGCAGCGAATGGGAATGTGTGTTAAACGTGTTGCGTCGTTATCCGTGAGTTGTACGTACAGTGACGGGTACAACAGGGGGACCAGCTACCAACTACAAACAGACAATAAACGGTATGTACAACAGTACAACAACAGGGGATTCAAGCAGAACAACAACATAAGATGAAGAACAAGAGAGGGCAAAAAAAAAGATCGTGACCGTCAGTATATCTGAGCCAACTTCTCCGCCGTCAACCCACCAGGGGCCCGCGGCACAAATTTACAGGGAAAATGGTGTGGGTGCCTGGTAAAAAAAAAAGGACCAGAAACTGGGTGAGCATGTTATGCGGCGAGGCGAAAGGCCTTGTGGGCGAGTGACATGACGTACGAAGTAATACCCGCTGTCCACTGTGGGTTCACAGGAATGTCATTACCCTGCTCGTCCTTACATGGCATGATTGTAAAAATCGCCAAGATAGACACCATCGCCGACCAGACAGAAGCGTCTGCGATGTATCGGCCGACGCAGATCCGTCGGCCAGCACCAAATGCATAACTCACGGTGTCGTTGTTGAGTTCGCCGTCTTCGCCCAGGAATCGCTCGGGTTGGAATTGTTCAGGGTTGGCATATTTAGCTTCGTTACGGGTCATGGCCCTGGTGAAGCCGAGATCAGATATAGATACAGCAAGGACAAAGGATGAGAGTACCATATGTTCATGATAATCGTGGCTCCTACCACGGAAATGTAATCAATCAACGACAAACCGCCAGTGAGTCACAAACCTTGCGGAATGAAATAACCGTCATAGACGTCTGCGCTTGTCGTAGCGTGTGGGATGCCTGATTTGATCGGCAGATTAGAAAAAGATGAAAGGGGAGGGAACAGTGATTTACCTAACGGGACCGCGGGATGCCACCGCAATGTCTCGCGTAGGACTGCCTCGATATAGAGAAGTGAGGGACGGTCCTCGAAGGCCGGAAGTCGCACAGTTCCGACAACCGAATCAATCTCTGCCTGTGCGCGCGCCTGGACGTCGGGGTTGAGCACCATCGCCAAGATGAAGATCAGCAGGGTCGAGGAAGTCTGTGAAAAGGGTTCATCAGAACCGGCGGTAATGGGATCAGTTAAACAGAGCTCACTGTCTCCGATGCGGCTAAAGATAGCAAAAAGTGTGTCAGTCGGGAAGAGATAAGAATGTCGTCAAATTACCGACCAGCAAATGCTGTCACAGAGGACTCCTTGATGGCGCGCACGTACCCCTCAGCGACATCCTGTCCTTTGATACGATTGAGTGAATTGGAGACCATAGACGGAACTGCGGTGCCAGCTGCCTGACCATGCGGTCAGTCATCACTGATAAACGTGTGAGATTAATTATCTAACCAGCCTCTCCTGTACGAAGTGGAAGGGGGTCTCGAGCATGTCGTCGGCGTATTTCTGAGACAGCAGGGCGGTTCGTTTGAACGATGCGCCCGGGAACCAAGTCGGAATGTATCGGACTTTTGGGGCCGAAATAAGGGCAGTGCGGAATACCAGAGATCGAAGAAGACTTACGGAATGGGAAGAAACCAAGGAAGGCGGCGACCTCTGGACGTATGGATGCGACAGCGAGGTTGACAGCCCGATCAACCACGGTGATGATCGGATCGTCTTGAAGTGCAGTCTCGTAACCGTACACGACCGACATGATGATCGAGGCCGAGTGTCTACGAAAGAAAGAAAAAATTAGAATCGAAATAGGAAAATGACAGTGGGGATAAACACACGTCTGGACATGCGCAACGTAGCTTTCTGGGGACTCGAGCAAGTTGAGGACGAGGTCGCGCGCTTTCTGCAGCTGGACGGGGTGATAATTGAGGGCAGCCTCGGGTCGGAAGGCCTGATGGAAAAGCCTGCGATGGAGACGCCACCTGTCGCTATAAGGGACCATGACGGAATTGAACGACCATCCAAAACTGGTGTCGAGTGGGGTATCAGCAAGAGCAGGTTATTCTGTTTCAGGAATAGCTCACAAGTCATTAGTCATACGAATGATGGCGGGCCTATCTGAATAGTTGTAGGAGCGTCGCTCGAGGAGGTCCTTGGCGACCTCCTCGGAGTTGATGACGATGACCTCCTGGTTTAGAAGGCGGGAGTAGACGAGGTCGCCTAGAGAGATGTGAGAGTGGGAGGGTGTACGAGGACGGAAGGGGAATACCGAATAACTTTCCCCAACGCGTGTATGATACCCAGGGCTCTGCGGGGTTTATCCCGAGGACGTTGCCTACGATGGGGATGGGGGTTGGGCCCGGAGGCAAGGGATGGCTTGTGGGGTTTCTGCGGGTGCGTGGCCAGAGGGAGACGAGGCCATATGCGACGAGCGAGACTGCGAAGAGAGCCGGGATGCGAGGGTCCATGGGAAGGGGCGATATTGGAGCGAGACATCGGAGACTCGGAGGCGGTTTATATGATGGCTGAAGATCCAAGTTCGGCTGAGAAGGGATTGAGACATATCTAACCGCTGACTAATCAGATCCATTCCCTGCTTTCGCCCCCACAGACCGCAACCGCACCGTAAGTCATGGAAGAGAGCATCTCCCTCGAAGAGACCAACAAAATCCGCATCTCTCTTGGTCTCAAACCACTCTCAGAAGACCCAGCACCCGCAGACGACGTCGACAAACAGGCAGAGGACAACTATGCCCGCCACCGCAATCATGAGGCAAAAGAGCGCGAGTCAAAGTAATTCCATGGTTCGTTCAACGCGCCAGAACTTTCTTGCTGATTTTACGTCTTTGTTCCAGGAAAACATATGACAGAATTGCCAAGTGAGTGTCTGCCAATCATCCCCTCCCTTCTTGCTCAAGCACACTCCCAACCAGGGTGAGGAATCGACGAGAGCTCAACGCCTCCCTGACCGGCACAACCCTCGGTGATCCCAACGGCGACTCAGAGGACACTCTCAAATGGATCAAGAGAGCAAAGAAGCGCGAGAGGGAGCTTGCACGTAAGCGGCAATTGGAGCTTGAGAATATGGACAAGGTTTTTCAAGCGGACGAATACACCGAGAGTATGGGCCCCATTCATTCACTTCCGTTCCATTTCTTACTCCCCATCTCAGAGGATCTGGAAGGTTTAAAGGTCGGCCATGACTTTAACGAGCTCGCAGAAGGCGACGCCCGCATACTTACGTTGAAAGACAGTCGCATCCTTGATAACGAGGGTAATCTCTCTCGTCACTTGCCACTCCCCTTCTCACACCCATCCAGAGGATGAGCTACAAAATGTCGAAATGGCCGAAGCGGATCGCACCAAGAAAAATCAGGAGCTTAAGATTAAACGCCGTGACTATACCGGTTATGATGATGAAGAGTTCGCAGAGGGAAAGCATGCAATGAAACGATCCGTTCTGGCAAAGTATGACGAAGTCTTGGAAGGTCCGCGCGAAACCGTAGGCCATTTTTGTGTTCGTTGTGGGTGCGTTGTTTACCCGAATATTACAGGGTTTCCGCTTGGGCAGCTCGATCAAGTCCGCCACAGTCGAACGACCCGGAACAGAGGAGGGCACTGTGTCTGTAAATCGTGCTTTGCTGTCAATAGATTATGCCAGTGAGTTGCACCTCGTGTTATCACGTATGCTCACCCTTCTGATACACGTTGCAGA
This sequence comes from Boletus rubroflammeus, assembly GCA_038090375.1. Lineage (NCBI taxonomy): Eukaryota > Fungi > Basidiomycota > Agaricomycetes > Boletales > Boletaceae > Boletus > Boletus rubroflammeus. The sequence goes on from JBBPMQ010000050.1 coordinate 72,782, forward strand.
AAATTTGGAGACACATGACTATCTTCGAGAAGGGGACGTAGGGTTCAAGAAGCCAAAGGTAAGCATTACATCATCCCATTTGTGGGTTTATTGATCCCTGTGCCATCACACAGACCAAAAAGAAGCACTCCTCCCGACGTGTTCCTATCGACAATGAGATTCTTGATGGCGACGCCATGGATCAGATGGAAGTGGATGAGAAGCCTGTCGTTCCTAGGACACGTGAGTTAGACGTCAATTTTGTGGATGACGATGAGCTACAAGCTGCTCTCGCCCGTCAAAGAAGAGCCAAGATCCACAAGGCCAAAAAGTTGTCCCCTGAAGAAATTGCACGTAAAAGTGGGTCCACACTCATCTCTGCACGTGATTCACTCTTATCTGTCTGCCTTTTCCAGTCACTGCAGATCGCGCTCGGGAGCAATCAGCCCTTGCCGATGACATTATCAAAGTCGAAGAGGTGGAAGAAGAGGCCGGTGAATCAGCCCTGACATTCGACGACACATCCGAATTCGTTCGCGCCATTTCCTATAACCCCGCCGCAGCCAAAGTGGAGCAAGTCGAACCCTCCGTGGCACCGCCTCCCCCCAAAACCCGATCACCATCCCAAGACGTGTCAATACCAGGCGATGAGGCCTTAGACGAAATTGAAGCCGGCGAGGTGGTCATGAAAGAGGAATATGACGAAGAGATGCTCGAGGCGATCGAACAAGCTATCAAAGACACAGAGGAACGCGTTGCTGCAGAGAACAGCGAAGGCCAAGCAGTGATTGGAACGTCCGGTGAGCCCACCTTTGGCTCCGGTATGGCCAATACATTGGCTCTGCTCCATCAACAAGGGCTGCTTTCCCAGTCGAACACAGACCAGGACGAGCGCGAGAAAGTCCAACGACAACACGACCTCTGGCTCGCGGATTACCGACGTATGTTGGCTCAGCGAGAACTTGACCGATTGCAGGCCCGCGGCGGCAACAAGGATCAGGCGACGCGAGAATACGAGAACCGTGTTCGAGAGCAGCAGGAGTCTCGTGCCAATGTTGACCTGTTCAAGAACTACAAGCCCGACATCAATATCGCTTACTACGACGAATTTGGTCGCGCTCTTGCACCCAAGGAGGCTTGGAAAGCGTTGTCTCACAAGTTCCACGGCAAAGGTTCTGGGAAGATGAAGACAGAGAAACGTTTAAAGAAGATCGCAGAAGAGAAAAAGAAGGAGGCCATGGCTAGTGGTGACACCCCTCTCAGCATGAACAGAGCGTTCCAGATCCGACAAGAAAAGACTGGGCAAGCCCACTTCGTATTGTCCGTCGGTAACAGAGGGTACGTCTTTTTCTCTCTGGGATGGCATAGTCAGACTAAACCTCTGCATCTAGTGCTGTGCCTCAAGCATCGGAGTTCCTTGATCCCCAGCCACTGTCGAAGGGTAAAACGGAGAAAACGAAAAGCAAGAAGAAGGAGGCTGCCAAAGCTGCTGCTGTCGCTCCTCAAACCCTCGATTCCACTGGATTTATCACCTTGCCCGCCCCCCAGGCAAACGATTCGGTCAATGCGAGTCCTGTACCTTCCGGCTTTTCGTCCGTTGTACAGACGAATGGTTCTGGGTCCCCTATGCCCATGAAGCGTGGTTTCTCACGTATATCGTCGGCTGTGGATACTCCCTCTCAGAGTAGTACTCCTGTCACGGGAGAGAGGACAAAGGTTGCATTTGGGTTTGGGGCGAAGAGGAAAGTCGCAGCAGATTTCCTCGACGAGCCTGCAGCCAAGAAACGATGATTTGATTGTTTTCGGATGCCTTTTGTTTTCCACCGCCTTATTTGGCACCTGCTGGTGTGTTCTCAGATCTTAGTTATTTTCTTCCCTTCTTGACCTTGCCGTTGTAAATGCGTACATACGTTGGGGTTTAGCCTAGACGAACGGTAATTAACTATGTTCGAATTTGGAACTTTGCGCCGCTCGTTCGGAACCTGAGGCCTGAGACACGATAGGTTTCATATGAACTTTTAGGTTCTGGCATGGAATACATCTGTGTATCTACCCAAATGGATTTAGATCTGGGGAATAACATCCGAAACTATTGCCTCCTGCTTAGTGTAACTCTTCTCGGGGCCTGTAAGAGTATGTGCTGCCAGCCTGCCACACTGTGTGCCTGTCGTGGATTCAATTGGTTTCACTATTCCATTGCCACCTCACGTACGCCCACGTTTAAATTGAACTTGTGGGTCCTCGATGACTTCCATTTACTCCAAGCTTATACTATCTCTGGGACCGACTCGTGCCAGAGGCCCAGAACCAGCACGCACGAGCGACTCGATCGGGGGCCGGCCCATTGGTACAAGCATGGCATCTTTAACGCGTTGAAATATCTCACTGATATCTCACTTTGATGAATTGCCTCACTTGCTGCACATGGGTTTGATTTGACACGTAAATGCTCATCGATCTGTTTGACATGTTCAAGTTTGTTGCTGTTTCGGACGTGTTCTCGGCGCCTGTGTAGTGCCGTATGTAATGCGGAGAATCGATCACACTGCTGCCAGTGGATTTGGCGGGCACTATTGGACAATATACCTAGAAATATATTCACAGTTCTAAAATGTCACACAGCTATCTAAAATGTTACAGTCACACCGCTGTCTAAAATGTCACGCTCCTGTCTAAAATTTTGGCGGGACAATATACCTAGTCTATTAGAAATGTATTCACAGTTCTAAAATGTCACACAGCTATCTAAAATGTCACACTCCTGTCTAAAATTTTGGTAGGCACTACTGGACAATCTACCTAGTCTAAAATGTCACACTGCTCTCTAAAATGTCACACCAGCACGGTCGTCCTAATCAGGAGTCTCTGTTCCAAATGCAGTAACACTGGATGTAGAACACTCCTTCTCATCATGTGGTGCATATGTGCACATTCCCGACGAAACTCGAGGAGGAAAGTTGCAACCAAAATCGCAACTTATGATTTATCTTGGAGTGGTATCTGAAAACGATGTGAATAACCTCTTTATGAGGCCCAATAATGCTCTGCACAAGTGAAATGACCAAAAGCGGGAATACTGAGGCTGCAGGCCGACATCACAACAACCTAACTAGTGAGACATAACTGTGAAAAGGGAGACGTATCAGTGTCCAAGGTGTTAGCGACCTCAAATCTAAGAAAGACTTGGGACGTTTCACACCAGAAAATGCTTTAGAGACGAGGAAACTTGTTAGAGGGAATTCCAACAAGAACTTGACTAGAGTTCTTGTGGTGCTCGATTCA